>JAQGBY010000682.1:0-38961 GCA_034698785.1 Mycogona germanica | reverse complement strand
GCGAGAGAGCGAGGGCAAGCACTAAGCTTCCAAGCTTACAACACAAAACAAATCTCGTAAGCTACTATCGTACATTAGCACTTAAACAATTTACCCGTTAAGGTCGTCTCACCAAAACCTTTCTCGACGAAAAATTGCTTAAAACGCGAACGCGGATTCGGTATTCGCGTGGGGGAACAATTGATTCAATTCGCTACCATTTAACCCTTTAACCAGGCAATTGAAATTCCAGAACGTAAACAGATACAAAACAAACTTAAGAAAACGTATTTTAAAAATTGTTTTTAAAATCTCACACCGTTTTGACAACACATAATTAAGTAGCCGTCAATTTTAGTTTCATTTTAAAATATTTTATCCTTGCAAATAACATTATAATACATGTACATGTATGTTACTAATGTTACCAGTCTCAGCGATCGCAGCGTCGTCCTTAGTTTAAGTGAAACGTTAGTCAGACATAGATTGTAGCTGCTTCTAGCCCATCTCAGTTCATGGAGAAAAAAAATATTTCGAGTTTTCGTGGCCAACTTTACCAGATACAAGATACAGGTGAGTTGTACAGTATCTTCTCGAAACTGCGCCCGGCAACCGTAGTACTACTGGCCAAGTGTACCGGTATATCACGTCCATGTACACATGTACTCGTATATCCACACGTGTACAAGGAAACGGGGGGCGCCGCGCGTACTATCGAAAGTCATAACCCCACAATAATTCTTCGTGTATACATGTATGTATATATGGAGAGGATATGGATGGATATGGAAGAGGGGGCGGGGGTGGAAGTGGGCCGAGATCGGGGGCGGTGCCGAGCGCCCGGCAAATCGGGGCGTGTAATGGGCGGCTAATGCGAGGCCCCACCGCCCCAAAACCAAAAATGGCAGCGCTCGGGTTAAGAACCATAATGGAAAAGTGATTTATGCGAGCGTTAAGGCGTTTTATCACACAACAGACGGGAATCATTAGGCTCTGGCCCCGGTGCGCGCGGAACGGCGGCAGTTGCGGTGCGGCAGAAATGCGCGACTGGTGCCGGGCAACGTCGTTTTAAGCGGAACCAACACAGAGAGAGAGACACGGAAAAAATACGGAGAGTTTTCAGGCCCGGCCACGTAAACGTTTCCACCAGCGTGGATAGTATAAATACACAGCATGAGCCTTATTTTGGAGTAAACTCGAAAGGATCCCCAAGAAAACAAACAAGATCCATAAGTCGATCCATACATGACGTTGCTGCGTTGAACGTCAACTAACAAATCAAAAGACTAGAGGAGTTGGTATTAATTTTTAAAGTCTAACAATTATAACGACACGTACTTTCTGCTCGGGGGAAGCTGGTCTACCAACCATTCCTCCATAAAGCCAGGTTCTCGTCATAGTTCTCATTCATCTGGTTCGCAAGATCAACCAACCACCCTTCGATCAGGAGACAGACGCGATGACTAACCCAATAGATTTCTAAATGGCATGTTACTCTCTTACAATTTCCGTTTGGTTTCTAATAATACTGGTATTTATTAATTAACCAGGGCCGCCCTGCCCTGGATCAGCCGTCTAACAAGTGAGAGAGACGCGCAACACGGTTTATTACATAAAATAGTGCCGAAGCACGCCGAGTCGGATGTCGAGGTAAGGACGATGTCTTAAGGACAATGAAAGCTAGATAGATATAGCAGTGTAATCCGACAGTTACAGTAATGGTGGAAATTTGATATAATAGATATTCCCCTGAGCAAGAAGTGGATATAACGAGAAGTTATTTTCAAAAATCCACCATTACTGTAACTGTCGGATTACACTGCTATATCTATCTAGCTTTCATTGTCCTTAAGATATCGTCCTTAACGGTTTATTACGTAGGGGAATGCGTTGCACTTTAAAATAATGATGAATTCTGGAAGAATTATTTAATTGTCCAATCTTAAGAACTCCCAAGAAGTCCAGTATACTTGAGCCGGCCTGCACTTAAAGAGAGCGAGCGACTTCGATCACGAAGACAAAATTTCGCCCCCCAACTCTAGCGTGTGAAAAGACGATAAAGAAAAAGCTCCCCCCTCACGCAGACGCAATTGCTATCCCGCAGAGCACCGCCGCTCTACACAGAAGCACTAAAGCGCTTGCAGATGAGACTACCGATAGGCCGTTTGCCGAAAGGGTTGCCATTTCCATCTTGACCCGTCACACGTATAATATAATCGCGCATATAAAACCGTTTCCGCCGACTGTACCACACACACACACAGTTGACGACCGGCATTCACACGCTACCTATTCCCCGGGACCCGTCGGCAAACGTCCCCCGACGGACAGCTAACCCCCCTCCCCTCATCACCACCACCACCACCACCACCACCACCACCACCACCCACACCCAATCCCGTGAATGGAAGCGCGCGCGAATAAATCGGGGCAATCAACGGACGGGGACGTCGCCATTCGCCAATCCCCACCCCACCCCCATGCCTACAATAGAGCGGGGGAAGAGAAACACAATTCGCGGCAAATAAAAACTAAATTAGCTCGGCGACGCGGTAAGGTTAGGTGGCGGTCCCTGGCGGGCGACGCTCGAAACGACGACCCGCGTCACCATTTTGGCGCGCGCGTAATTGTTTCCGGTTGTATTTATCGCGCCATCTGGAGACCTCCGCGAGCATCTTATTCGGCTAGATATCAAACCCACGACACCCATAAACTAACCCTACGTAATTTTACCCTTTTAGGGGCTCTATCTCTGTTTGTATATATAATATACCACGCTGTCGTTTCTGGTGGGTTGTTTGGTGGCAATGGCATAAAAGCTCACGGCATCGTTGCAACTTGTATTCTATGAATGCTCGCGATCGGCTGGCGAAGTTTTGCTGAGAGCCGCGAGCCAACAAGACATTTTGGTACGCAACAAATCAATTTGCCCTTAGTTTTTCAATTTTGGCCAATTTTGATTCCGATTGCGGTATCTTTCAAGAAATCGATTTTCTAAGTTAAAAACATGAATCTCTCTCTCGGAAAGATGATCCTCAATATCTTCTCGTGATTCTGACAGATACAACGGCGAAACTAAATCAGTGAAGGCGTCTTGAATTCAGACGACGTATCGTAATTGCAATATGGCGACTATGGATGATGCCATTGCATATTGCGATTGTGGCTACTGATAGCAGATATGGTTCGGCACATAAAATGACTTAATTTTTGAGCGATTATTAATGACGATATACATTGTTTCCTTTTTTAAATTCACTGTAGTGTAATATGGCGATGGGCACATTTTCATCAGTAACCCGGGATCGAATAGTCGAGAGCCCGCGCCGGGAATCGAACCCGGGACCGCCGAACCACAGCCAGTACCATACATATAGTAGTACAATGTACAAAAAATAATCGACAGTTCACCTAACGTAGATCTACTTATTTTTTTTTGCTTCCAATCAACTGTAGTCAACTGCACTATACAGGCTTTATATCCCCCTCATGGTGCTTAGGCACTTTGCGAGGGGGAACGACCAGTACCCCGGAATCGAAATTTTCGAGAGCCGGCGCCGGGAATCGAACCCGGGACCGCCGAAACCAGTCAGTCGCTAAACCAACTGGGCTACGACGAGTCGAGTTATATTGCAGAGAACGCAGTCTTGCAACCAATAATAATGACAAACTAATATAATTTCTGTGTTTCAACTCCAAATATTTGACATTTTAAATATGTAATTAAATATTTTAATTTTTAGTGACATCTGAGTAACCTTGACTGAGGCGTTAAATAAATTAACAACAAAAGTAAAGTTATACTCTGTATATTTAAAATATAATAATACTCGGAGCAGAGAAATTACATTAACCAGTAGCAGTTTTCCCAAGTAGCACAACTACCAGAGTGACCCTCAAATACTGCATGGTGGCATTAATGGTCTCCTAACAGGGTTCAATTATTTAGTGTTCCAGTGCTCCAGTTGCGTATTGTGATGCAGTTGAGTCGCAAAAAGCTTCCAAATTGGTGCTGCAAGGGCGCCGACAACCAACAAAAGGTAGAAAGAACCCAATTTACAATTTTGAAGTGCCAATTACGACAGCATAACAATCTTGGACATCCACATCAAACCATTTTTAACCATCTTGGACATGGTCCACGGAGGATATTTAAAGGTCCCTTCCTAACGAATGGTTGGTTTATAGTCGACAATAGCAACCCCAATTGCCACCGTTAGGTCTACGGTCATTCCAATTCCCTCAACTAAAAACCTATAAGGGGGGAAGGGGCCGTGCAAAAACTACATCCTCTCTGCCCATAAAAAAATATAAAAAAAAGTTTTTATAACCCCGGGACTTGACTCTTGCCTGCGCACCCGGAGCCGAAAATTGACCATTAGAGTGTGTTACAGTGTCCGCGCATTTTTACGTCCCGGTTTTTACGCCCGCCATTATTAAATTAAGAGTGAGCCAATGGGGGGTGGATTGATACATTTTCGCGTGTGTCGGCGTTACTGCCGCGAGTGCAACAGATAAGACAACGCGCGCACAGCCTAGGAACGTGGAACGCCTAGGCCTATTCTATTTCGCCAATTCGGGAGTGGCTAAAATTGCGAAAGTGGATGAAGGCCTCCGCCGGGTAATCTAATTCACTCTGCGCTCGAGACAGGTGGGGAGGTGGTGGGGGGAGGGCGCACGAAAATTCAGTCTCTCTCGAGTCAATCGCATTCGTATTTGCCAGCCCAGCTTCCTCAAAACTTGCCAGCAGATGGCGTTTGGAGCGCGCAACCGTTAAAACCGAAATAAACGAAGATGGTGTTTTGTTATCGCGTTCAATGAATGTCGCTAAGGAAACCCGCGTTTGATCGTGTTTTTATTACCCCCAATTTTCACATTTCGTTTATTATTTTCTAACTATGACTTCTTGTTAATATTCTCTATTGGACACCAAATTTACCTTACTTGTGTGATCGTTCAAGTTAATATTTAGTAACAATTATAATACGCAAAGCTAAATCAACATTTTGTTTCTTTTCTTTCGCGTTGGTTTTTGCCGTAGAAAAATTACAAATGACTGCTCATTTGAACTTTTGGTTTCGAGCACAAATTTCTTGTGCCGTCATTGGAACGTTATTTAAATGAAACGGTCTGAGTCTCCTTTTTCATGAGATGCTCCGTGTGTCTTCCACAAAAACGAAATGCGCATCTTATGAGATATTTTAACTACTTATTTTTGTAACGTTTCATTTAAAAATACTTTTGGCTTGAATGACCTTTGAAATTGAGACGATATTACTAACTCAAAAACGAAACTGGGTCTTAAAACAAGGGTCATCTATCTCACAAAGGAGCGGCGACAAGACAGAGCTGCATATATTTTTCATATATTATAAGGCTTCATAAATTTATGTGGCCTCGTCGTCTCCATTTTGAGTTGTTTTTGAATATTAAAAATGAGATTTGTTTTTACTGTGTATGTAGTGATGCCGCGAAAGCAAAAATATTCACGATGGCGCCAAAATGACTGCTTTTCACCAATTTCATTAATCACACAGTAGATGGCGCTTGAAACCACAGTCGAAACACAGCACCCAACACAGTGAAATGGGGGTATCAAGCGAGAGAAAAACTAAAATTACACCTCAGATGGCGTCCAATTGAAGTGGATTGCATGAGAATTCTCTATGTCTCACTAGATGGCGCACAACAGTTTCGCGTTATAAATAGCAGAGAAAAAAGTATGGTCGAGAATGGAACACTGCGGTAGTCATTTTCTCCCACCCCCCGCCTCCCCCACACACTCAAATCGAATGTGGCCTTGCAGGTTTTTATACATTCAACGCAATGAGATACTCCGCAGCGAGGGCGATTAATTGAGACGTCGGGTTAGTCGATAAAATTTTATTTGCCCAGAGCAGACGTGGCATGGGCTGTGTGTGAGGAGGGGGGGGGGAAGGGAGGTGAGGGTGGCTGTGGCGTGGGCTTGATGGCGGGTGGGAAAAGCTTCCGGCAATTCGCAGCCTTGTTTTCCGACACACACCGCGAATTAGCAGTAAACCCGTAAAAGCGTGAATATAACCCTTGGGCACTGGCGAAACAAAAACGAGACGGGTGCACTTAGCCCCAACCCCCTACCCTTCCTCCACCCACACACACAGAGACGTGGCAACAACTTATTTTGTTTTTGCATTGATCCGCCCTATCTGTGAGCAACAGAACAATAGAGCGTTCTAAATATCGAGAAATCAAATAAATTCAATCACCAGAAACAGCGCTCTACCATGATTTCGAAACGCTGAATCTTTGTCTCCAATCGATTTTGATTTAAGAGTTATAAATGTATACCAATAAAAAAATCAAATAAAATTAGATCAAGCCAGGAAGTGACTTTTTAAAGGTTAACAACTTTAATCGTACAAAATGGCGAATTTAAGTTGTCAAGACAAAAATGGGTGTAATTTAACAATGGCGTGTGAGAAAGTAATCGTGCACTTAATCCCCAGGAGAGTTCATTCTCCGTGTCCTTTGTTTTCTCGCAGCATCATTATTCTTATAAATCATGACCTTATTAAGGAATCGCTGAAACAATAAAAAATGGCGGCGCGCGGTTGGCTTGGTCACACAGAAAGGTCGTGAAAACGACATTCTCGTTAAATTGCCTGATGTTAACACGCCATACAGCAGAGTCGAAAGAAACCGCTTCGCTGTTGTTACGGGAGCTGCCCTCATGCCCTGTAGCACGGACGCTAACCAGCTGTAAAGCGCTTTCGAAACGGCGAAGCGGAAAACCCAACTACTTTTATTACTGGCTGGTTTGCCTAACACGGCAGCCCTGGGATGTAGTGGGTGGGGGTGGGAGAGGAGGCATCGTGGTGGACGATTCTCGGAATCTGCTGATCTCGTACACAGGCCGCGTAAAGGCAATCGGTGGCGGCGCGTCATTCAGAGACAGAGAAGGCCATGGCGCACCCAAAGAGAAAGAGGGACTTATTTTTCAAAGGTGTTTTAATTACGATGCATTCAATTATGTTCAATGTTTGAATGACATTTTTAGGACGTCCCATTGTGCACAGCTGAACATTATATTATTAATGTGGAAACAAAATTCCAGCCACTTCGTCTTTTAATCGATATGCTAAATAATAAATTTGTTGTAAAACGGAGAAAAAAATCAAGTTAAAACTGCACTCTCAAGAAACTTCTGTGCGGCAAAACACTTTCGCACCAACCTGTACGCCCTCCTAACTAACGAAAGAGTAAAGCTCCCCCCGAAGTGGCTTCGTGTAGTACACCGGCGCTATCCAATTTAGCGCCATTCGGGGTGATCAGCTTGTTCATTTCAATTCATTTCAATGCGCAGGGTGCTTCGCCTGGTCAATAACGCCCATTAAAAATTTGCTAAGGGTTGACTAACGAAAGAGCAAAGCCCCCCCCGAGACAGCTTCGTGTAATACACCAACGCTATCCAATTTAGCGCCATTCGGGGTGACCAGCTCGTTCATTTCAATTCATTTCAAAACGAAGAGTGTTTCGCCTAGTCACTAACGCCCATTAAAAAACCGGTACTGGTAGTAAATAACTATTCGCCATTTCTTTTATCAGTAGTGTGGAAATAATCACATATACGATAATATAATCATGAACTGGTTAGCAACAAACATAATTTGGCGATTGTGGATAATCGACACCAGCACGGCCCAAACTTTTAGAGTGGTGGAATATAATACAGTGTACGTCGAAACGTAATATTTTTTTTTGCTAAAGTAATCAGAATGTGAATTCAGAACGGTTGGCCTTATCCAAAAATTGTGTCACTAGCCGACACAAGGTGTAATGCAGATCATATAGGTCGACCCCGCTAACGAGACTGGATTGGTCCCTGGTGCGACTGCGCTACAACATTGTGAAGCAAATAATTCATTAGCTGCCGACTGCCGACTTCCGAATCTAGATCGCAACACTGCGAGCCCACACACTTAAACTACCAGTATATGAAGAGAGAAAGTTGAATTAGAGGACGCTGCAACGCCATTGGACGACATTGGTGGCTCCTCCAACAACATCAACCTAAGTGACAAGCGCCTCCAAGAGTCCGGGGTATCTATTTTTGATTGAAATGCATAATTGAGCTGAAACTGCATTGCAACCTAGATTGTTTTTTGTTTACTCGTGTGGTTATCTAGAGAACGAGCAAATGTGGCAAACCAGCACCAATTTGCAAAAGTTACTAATTCTGTATGGCAGTTTAAAAAATACATAAGATTTTCAATGATATATTATTATTGTCTTTCAGGAAAAACATTTTTATGTTACCTTGGCCTCGCCATTCTGGACCAGACGAATTAATAAATTAAATTTTCAAGACAAGATCGAGACTAGAAAGGTAGTGTCACGTCTCGTTTTGAGTAAAACTGTTTTTCATTTGAATATTTCGGTTTTCTCTTTGTTAATTAGTGGAACTACAATTGAACTGAATGTACTTTTATTAATAGAAAAAGTTATAAAAAACGTTCACTAAGTAACTTATTATATACGTAACAAACTGTATTGATGAATAATCCAACTGAAAATATACATTAAGGCGGTTTCCACAATGTTAGCAGGGGGGAAAATCATAACAAAACTTTTAAAAATTCACACGTTTTATGCCGACAGAGATTTTTGATAGAAGATTGAACATGGAAATTGGATGTACAACCAATTCCAACGTGTTGAAATTGGTTTAAAAAACTTCCTGTTCAACTTCCTGTTTGACTCTGTAAGCATAAAACAAAGGTTAGTGTCACTGCACACATGTCATTTTCATTCATTCGAAACCAGTCATCATTCAAACAGCACAACTCAAACTCAGACCAAAAAAGCAAATGCACGTGTCACGTATGACCTCAAAATCGGAAATAGTCATCACCAAAATTTTAAACATTATCTGTTAGTATCGGATGCATGTGTAAGTGTAGTCCTAAATTATCAACTGAATCCATTGTCGGATTTGCATGTAAACACATGTATATACCTGGTCTTGTAGAGTAATGTAATGTGGACGAGGTTCTACTTAAAGGTGAGATAAGGATCGGGGGGAGGTCAGTAAATGGAACGGCGAGAATATGCTGTTGTACAGAACCCTCTGTAGATGTTACTCTCCCCCACAGCGTCATTACTGTCAATCGCAACATCAATCAGTGACGCGCAAACTACTTGTGCACAAAGCGATCATTTGCCATTTGACTAGTCACCAAAATTGTAATTTTTCAATTTTATTTTATATGTTCAAAAGCAATAAAACGGTTGGGGATTATAAGATCGTTCAATGTGTATGTGTGTGCTGCTACAGGACCTTTTCATTATTGCAGCTGTGGTTATGCCAAAATTAGCAGTTTAAAAAAATATATTTAAATTAATTTCCGAACAATTTAATCCAAATAATGAAGACACTGTCGCAAAGCAAGTCAAAGCTTTCGAAGTGATAATCGATTAACTTTACAAGAACGATCAATTTATTTTCATAGTCAGGAATATTATGGATTCCGGAAAAGGGCGCGCTGTCAATTGCAAGTTATGCCATTAGGAAGGGATTTAAGGCAACTATCAAGCTAAGAAATATAGCCTAAAAACAGAAACTCGTAGTTGAAAAACGTTCACTGGAAAAGTTTGGGTTGGAGGAGAAGCAGTAAAATTTATGTGGACCGAAATTGTATTAAAATGTAATATTTTCTTACAATATAGGTTTTTAAATTATGTTTCAGCTAGTCATCAATTAGCAGTCAGACAGTTTACGGAAATAATAGATTTTGAAAAATGGGTTCGTTACTTTTAACCGAATGGAAGTAAAATGTTTAGAATGCAATTTTGGAATAATTGGCTGTAAAAAAGGTTGAAAAGAATCAGTAAAGAAAAAAATTAATGATAAACGATATTTCTTAAATTCATTTCATAATTTAAAACGTTTCACGTTTGCCTAAAAAAGTGTGGAAGATTTGAACAATTAACTCAATATTCTTGAAAACAGCTCTTCTAACAATATTGCCCGATTATGGTTACAAGGAATTAAAACAAATGACGTTGCAAAAAAAAATAAGTGTCTGTGCAGTCTCATGGGGAGCATGAAGAACAACTTCTTTTGTAGCAGCGGAGTTGCGGGATGGCGGAGTGGGTGGAGAGAAGTAGAATGTGTGCAAATGTGACGGCAATGACGAGGGGGGGAAATAGCAGCAGTAAACAGCGACAGCAGCAAATAGCATCGCCCAAAAAAACGACTCAGCAGCAAATAAACTAACCACCCAACCACAGAATGCTCAAGGAAAGTGGTGCTGGCATGTCATACACAATACAAAAGGGAGGAGGGGGAGGAGGTGGGATGGACTGACTCGAAAAAATTAAAATCCTTCTCTTTTTAAAAAAAAATCTATGAACAACAGCACACACGGTGGAGGAACACATCATTTTTAGCGAGATCGGCAAGGTGGGGGGAGGGAGTAGGAGAATTAAGGTAAGGGGGGTTGTGGGGTGCTTGGAACCAATCAACTTGTTAGGTGAGCGATAGTGTGTAAGTGCTACTATAAAATCTACAAGCATAACACGGGTGTGTAATCCACCAAAAAAACTAGGACTTAATATTGATGGCAATTTAAAAAAATAATAATAATAATAATCAACACTGAACAAATAAGAGGATAAGAGATAGATAAAACAGATAGAGATAGATAGAGAGAGAGAGAGAGAGGGCGGTGAGCTTTCCTACCATAGCAGTCGCATTAGCTCTACTTTGGGCAGCCTTTAGCTGTGCTTGCAAGTGCGTTGGGGGGTGGCAGTAGCGGCACGGCTCCCGCGAACAGCGGCCCTTAACGAAATCCATACAGACCGTCACCATGCCATCGGCTGAGTCGACTGTAACGTGCTCGGGAGGATGAGCGAAGCGGCATTCGTTGTCAGCTCGCTTGCAGTTGCCGCGTTGGAACTCGCGGCACACCTACGGGGAGTGATTTAGGGGTGAGGAGGAGGAGGTTTGGTGGATAGGTTTTCGGGAGGGGTTGAGGAGGAGGAGGAGGTGGAGGAGGAGCACAAGCCAAAGAGTTAGCCAATCAAGAGCCAGAGCGGCAGGTGCATCTAAAATGGACAGCCAATCAGAAGAGCGGTTGGGGGGATCGGGGCAGAGACAATGGTGTCAAGGTTGGTAGGGTGAATCACGAGATGGTGGAGGGTGAATCATGAGATGCTGTAGGAAAGTGGTGAATTGAGTGTGTATGCAACAAGCAAGAGCTTGTATGGAGAGAAACAAGTGTGAATTGGGATGCATTGATGAGGAAGGGTGTTTTGATGAATTGTGTGTGTGTGTGGGAAAAGGTAGTCATGGGGTGAATCAGGTGAATCGTGAGGTTTTGTGTAAGGGTGGAACTGGAGGTACTGTTGCAAGAAGGTAACACTTGGTGAATGAAAATGGTGAGGTGTTTTTTTTAGGGTTTTAGGTGAAGCAAGGGTGCAATTGGAATTAAGCATGTACTTTGTGAAGGATAAAAGAATTGTAACATGTGTTCTAGGAAGTAGCTTAGAAAGTAAGTCACACAAGAGACAGTAAGTAGTAGTAAGTATAGAAGAATAAGAGAAGAGGAACTTGGGCTGTGGTCTTTGGTGAGGTGGTACTGGGTAACCTTCGCTTGCGCATTCAGACCGAACTCACGATTTTCTACAAATTGTCACCCCGTTCTTCTGTGACCCCAAGCATCACTAAAGACAGCGGTGTAGAGTTGCACTTTTGATCATGAAAATACCCATATTTGAAAAATATTGAAAAAGTTTTGATGGTGCTGTCTGGTCTTGACGCTCATTTGCTATTAAATAAATGCATGCAATTCATTAGTTTTGGATACAAGTGATGGCAATAAGCTACTGTAAGGATCGAGGAGGAAGTCTGGCGGGGCATTATTAATTTAGGTGTGAGGTCAGTAGTGGCGATGTTTATGTATAAAGTTATATTGCGTGATTAAAATTAAATGCGTGAATGAGCGACCTCTTCAAAGGACACAACCAAAGTTCAATAAGTCTGAAACTATAAAATAACTGAAACCTTATACTCTGAAATTAAATTAACCTAATACATACGAAGAAATAATTTGTTCATATAGTCTATTTATAACAATATATTTGTATCATAACGAAATTATAAATCTCAAATTGTACTGCCAAAACGTGTATATCAATGAAATAACTTCGCAAGGCCGTAGGCCATTAAGAAGTGTGATTTGAGTGATTTATTCAAACTGTTACTTGCTAAACCTGAATTGCTATATCAACGAATGCTATTAAATAAGGTGTCTGGAACGAATGAAGATATAATGTTGTGTGGTATGAAATAGCTGGTGCGGTTTTGCAAATATTCCCACGATATTTGGGGCTATCTTTATTTCGCAAGTAAATCTATTTGGCCGCATACTCTCTGTATTACATTTGCATGTACTCGTATTTATTATTGCAAGGCTACGAGGACGAATTTATTTTTAAATGTCGCAGATCCGGGGAAATATAATCACAGATAATATGACCTTTTCGTTTATCTAGTAATAAATTGCAAGTTTTATTGCAGGTGCGCTTAAAATCTATTTACATGTACTGCTGAGCCGTTGCACGAAATTTCGGTCAGCATAAATTCAACAGTTGACCATATCAATAATATGCTTGTGTTGAAATTTCCAAGAAACACAAATTCATCGACAAGGAATTTATACTACTGTGTACTCGCACTTAGAAATAAAAATAAACAGGCAATACAATTATCTCTTCACATAGTGTCAAACAAATAATTCAAATGTCACACGGAACACAGAGACGAGCATAAAGTTGAATACACCGTATATCGATATTGTAGGGAACAGTATTTTGAATACCATAAAATGTTGAATTTTCACAAAATATAATTTTCTGTACGTGTGTGTGTGGGATTTTGTTGGCCTTCGTGAAGCAAATTGACAGATTTCTAAGTTCGAATAACTATATAAAATATATATGTAGATGAGGCAACTCCCATTTTATAATATACGACTCGTAGTAGCCCAGTTGGTTCAGCGACTGACTGGCTCGGCGGTCCCGGGTTCGATTCCCGATGCGTGCTCTCAATAGTTTTGATCCCGGATACAGGTGAAAATGTGCCCGTCACATAGTGAATAAGCACCAAGAGGAATACAGAAACTCCTGTAGTGATTGATATAACACTACAGTGAATTTTATTTTAAAAATATGTATATTTTCGGCTATAAAATGTTTGGCACTGAAGGTTAATGCCCGCATTAAATAATGATTTCACTAAGAGAATTTAACCAGAGAATAACAACAAAAAATCTTTCATGATTTAATAAAATAGTCAGAGTTACAACCTTAGTGAAAGGCGTCTGAACTACATCAAAAAGCGAATCCTGCATCCAAAATTGATCCCCCAGATTAGGCAACGCTGCATTTTGCCATTAGGGATTTTCGAAGAAGCGCGGTCCGCCCTACATATTTATTACATAGGGAATGCCGATCTCAACCTGAAAACTTTAAAATTCACGTCCAACCTGTTGCTATGCCGTGCGGCTGCATGCGAATACCCACAGCCCCCACATCGATATCGCATAATACGTGCAACAAGTACAAACGATGCCGCTAACGTGCCTTTGACAACAACGATAGATAAAGCGGTGCTCGAGTGCTGCAAGCGCAATACTGAAGCATTTACCAAAAACCTTCATGAGACCGTTGCTTATATGAACTGGGATGGAATGAGGAGGAGGGGGACAAATAACATTTGGGGTCACCAAAACGATAAATGAGAACAATAAAAATGCCTCTCAAACGCATTATTTTGATGGAAGATCAGGCGTTTCTCAATTCTGGTGAACAAATGCCGGCTACATTTATGCCTATTTTTTCTAACATTTATTTTGAGCGAAAAATTTCACAAAGCTATTATTTGTCGTCTTGAAAATATTTATTTGCAAAGAAAGAAACAAAAACATTTATTCCAATACCACAATCGGAAATTTAGAATTAATTCTACATAAAAAAATGAAATGTCAATTTATCTTATCTCTTCAGATAATTCCTCATAATGTAACATGATTTCAAAATATAATATATCTAATGATATATATTAATATAATAGACGTAAAACCCAATTCCATATTTAATTGGTCATATATTATATTTTAAATATCAACAGTGATACTAAAAGTGATTTGTTATTTTAGTCCTATTTAAAAAATGCTTCACCAAAGAGAAAAACTAAAATATTCTTTGGGAAAATATCTTGAGCAAGTATAATTGGATTGTCTATAATTTCTACTTTGACATATGGGATAAATAGTTATGTCAATGTCAAAGTGATTTTCTTTTTTAAAAAAATCAATAACCATTATTATTTTATTTTCATATTCGTTTCATCTAAAACGTAATGTTCAAAATTAATAATTCTCAAATAAAACTGATAGTAGTTACTTATTAAATCTTATAACAATAATGATACTAATTTATATTATATTTCGAAGCCAGGGTCTCAGAAGGGACCCTGCCGTTTATAACCAATTTTCATGACCTCGTTACACGAACGGGTAAAATTCGTTGCATTTTACTCTAACATTATGACGCCCTGGCATAACCACAAAAAATGACGCGTAATACGAGGCGCTTGCCCGATTTAACCTCGCTAAACACAAAAAAACTATAAAGAGCCCCAATATGAGCGAGAGAGGAAGACAGAAAAATATGAGTAAGGGGGTCTGTGTCTATATTCAGTGGGAAGACTGCGAAACGGGAGCACGCCGGCCATAAATTGTGATGGACAAAACGCATAAACGATGGGGCGATGGGATATTTACGCGTCAAAGGTATATAAACTTAAACCAGAAAATGGAGGCTGGCCATTTGATAAACGGGTCGTAAAAATATGCTTTAGATACGTGGCATAGCAATAGTGAAAACCTTTTCTCTTCCCCCACATCTCTTCAAGAAGATAGCGAAAAGAAAATGAACGACGGCGTCACGCTTAGAGGGTTAGATATCTGTACAGACTAACCGAGATTAAATAGGCACCTTTCAAAATAAAATGACACAGTTCTATGACCTTAACGTACCCTAGAAATATGTAATCTGATTGCGAGTGTTCCAATCATACTAGAACAATTTCATTGAGAATATGAATTAAGGTTTATTCTGTTTTTTAAATGGCGTCTTGAATATTGATCTTTGTCGCCCAATTTAAAAATATTTTACAACGATGACACTTTAATCTTTATAGGGCAAGCAAATTATATTTACACTAAAGATGCACAGAAATTATTATTCGCATCCCTTTAATGGAATGAGTACGGGTGTTGATTTTAGAATGGTTTCTAGGTTAAATTTTAGTTCAGATAATACAATACCAGAATAAAGGAGATATAACATAAAGCCGACAGTTTCAATGCTTCAATGCCAATTGTAAAAATCACAGACTCCCTGATTTGCATTATTACATAGCGTTTTAAATGAACGAAAATACCTGCTTGTGAAATATTTATCTTTGAAAAATTACAAAATGACAACCACGAACCTCACCAATAAATGATGGCGTGTGTCTGAATTTCCATAGATAATCGTCATGCAGAAATTTGCTCGATGTATAAAGGAGGCGTCTAACCCGAATGATTCAAATTATATTAAAGATAATTACGCAATCCATATTTACAAAATTGGAAACTCTAAAACATCTAAAATACCGCGAACACGAAATATGTCATTTTCCCAACAGATAGACCAATCACAAACACGGGGCTAACAACACATCACACACCCAACTCGTACACAATTCAACTTTATGCTCGACCGCGCCGTTGGCTATCAGTTTAGCGGCTCTAATTAACCGATATAGCTGAAGCCAGTTGAAATTCCAATTTCGTTTGCACCAATTAATTACGCATACCAGCCGCATATGCAAATTAGACTTTCGCCCGGTGCGTTGCGATGAAATTCAAACAATGACGAATTTCTAAACCAAAAACGCCAGCTAGTTAACGACGTGAGATAATTATAGTGGCCGCGAAACAACAATGTATCGATAAAGGGCGACATAAACGGAAAAGAATTTCAAGTCAGCAATGAAAATCGTTAAGACAAAATAGAAAAATAAAGGATAAAGTATTTTCGCAATAGAAAGGAAATGAAAAGTAAAGTATAGCGCCAAACATACTTTGCAGAGTCACTCTCACAAGCAAATTTCATCCTTTTCGTAAGATCTCCAGCCTGTCTTAAACGATCGATCATTTCACGTTTGGCTCCATGGAACTGTCGTTTTGTCGTTTGGTTAGGCTGCGACACGCACATGTATTTTTCACGAAGTTGTGATATATTATATTTGTGGTGTTCTTTTTATGGATCACAATGTATATTATGTAATAGTACAAATGTAGATCGAGTGTATGAAATTGTATCGGATCAATCGGATCGGATGCAAGTAAAATAAATATATTACATGGCATATTTCGAGCGTATATAGATGATACACTCTGCATTTACAGTGCACAGTAAATACTCGTAATACGAGCTCATGTTAATATGCCTGCATGTTACCCCAATCTCAATATCTATTAATGAAAAACCTTGTCATGTGTGGTCGAATAAATCAAAATAATGACCATTGAGAATTGACTATTAATGATTTTAATGAAATGAGGATTTTTTTTAAAGAAATAAATAAAAGGATATGTTATGTCAAATGTTGCGGTAAAAAATTAAAAGTTTACAATAATGTAAATTATAAAACGATAAACCAAGAGACTTATTGATGCCTAATATTGTATAAATTCTCAAAGCCCGACCTGATTAACGATTCTTTAACGATCGTATATATAAGATATGAAATCAAATGATAAATTATCTAACTAATACGCAGATGCAAGAAGGTTTACAAGATATGGTGACAGAATTACAAGTTCACACACACACTAAAAAGACTTTTTAGCCTGATTTCTTTGTTCATTTATATTGTATTCGCAAAGTAAACGCGAAAATAAAGAAGTTGGTTTCTTGGTCAATCAAAAACGCGGTAACCGAAACGAGCGCAGCACTAGTTACACTATCCAGCACTTACTAATTATCCCTAATAGCCTACGCATAAGAATAAAGTATCGTATCACACCAACCGTGACAGCCATTAAAAAATAACAAGTATCTTCCTGAGATCTCGTGAAAATTTCCTGTAATATACTGCATGACTATTATATATATACTCTTGTGCTTAGTATTGAATATTTATAAAGCACAAACGAAATAAACCTATTATTCCAGGCACCGGACCAATATAAAGCTAGTTCAGAAAACTAGCGCCAGGTGACTGGACTATCTCCGAAGCCATCTTTCCCAATAATGCCGCTATTTTAGAAGAAGAAAAAAGAAACGAGTTTTGACGGGCATTATCAGTGTCAATAACAATCGGACAATTGTCGGGCAATTACATCGGCCTGTTCACTTTGGGTGCAGCGCTTGTGCGCGGGAGCCAATTTTCAAGGATCATTGAGAACAATCACGCCAGAGCATGTCCAACCGCCTGTGAAACAAAATCAGAGTCCATTCACAGAAAACCCCCAAAAATAATTGTTAAAACGTAATCGCTGGGCGCATGCACCGCTGGTTAGCTAAAATGCTATTAAGTTTGTCCGCCGAGCCCGAATATAAACCCGAGCCATCGCCGGAAATGGCCATTTAGGGTGACGCTAGCAACCACGCCGGCGGCATAATTAGAAATGGGCCCAAAATTCCACCTGCAAATTTCAAAACGCGCCAAAGCGTAAATAACATAATGCCATCATACACTAGTATATGCATACCAGTATAAACAAAAGGGGAGAGGGGGTATGTGCGTAATTGTAATCGAGGAAGGGGGAAGGGGTTGAAACAGATGGAAGGGGGGATACGTTGGGATACGCCATATATCCGAACTCTAGCCATTGCAATACATGCACGGTGGCCCATAGTGTTGGAAACGTTTGCCGACGTTAAATTGGATAGCAGAACGATCCTCGTTAATATCCTACGGAGACCCGAGCGCAACTTTGGACAGATGCTCACCAGAGAGCGCCACACGAATGCAACGGGGTCCGCAGAAAAAAGACAGTTTCGGCTTCGAAATTTTCTGATTTATTAAGTCAACTCGGTCTAAACAGGGAAACTAAACGAGAATCATGTTAATAGCCGAAAACTCCAACCGCCTCAACTATTTTAAACAGGTTTTACAAAAGTGACAAGATTCCAAATCCAGGTCCGACAAAAGCTTGGCAATTGCTGCACTTCAATGGTGCGATTGTGCAATAGCTGACTCAGTTGATCACCGAATATTCAGGCAAATATTTATTCCATAGAACCAATACAAATGTATTGTATAGATTTTCATTCAAAAAAGAAATTTTAGAACAGTTACGGAGATTACTATTAGGTTGGTAAATAAACTTGTCGAAACACCTTCTGTTAGAGAGAATAAACAATTCAGAAAACCACGAGAGATTCATAGAGAACATAACTATTATGAGAGAGATCCACTGGACCATCATTGGGTCGCCTTGTTACAAATCATCAGGGCAAGCTCAACTAAAGAATACCTCAAGACAATGCCTGTATGAGAACCAAGAGAAAGTCATGTAAGAAAGGGTTAACCGTACTATAGAATGATTCAAATATCTACCGTACAGTAGGACTCAGGAATACAAACAGGCTCGGGCATCCAAGGTAAAAGCTTTCCTCCAACTTCCCCCTCAACCCCATTTTCTATCTTGCCTGCAGTGGAAATGTAATTAAGTTTAGAGCGCCGACTCTCTAACAGAACAAACATACATTTTTGCAATAGTTAGCGACAGTCCGCCACAACAACCGATGCAGTAAGAGAAAAGAATGAAATTGGGAGAAGAGAAGAAAAAAACAACGAGAAATGTGAGGATGGCAAAACACAATTTCTCTTCTTACTTCGTCATGCAGGCTTATCACGTTATTCAGTGTACGAGAACAACCATCTGTGCCACCTGGCGGTGAAAGGTAACCATGAAAGACGAAAGCTTACGTCGACCTCAATTGAGTGCTGTGCAAAGCTGCTTGCAGATGTTGAGCACGGAGTGAACTTCTTTGCTCTAGATTACGAGTTTATTTACTTAATCAGATTTTCTGAAACCAACACCGAAATTTCCAGTAATATAATATTTTCGTTCTGGTGGCTTCAAATTGGTCAATCAAAACCGCTGGAATTTATCTTTTTACGCAATAGAGAACCTTTAAATTGCACAATTATTCATGCAACTAGGACTTCCGACGTCAAGGATGTTAACATTTCTTGGCTTTAATGTATCAAAATATTAAGTTCTCATTTAAAATTATGGATAAAATAAGTTGGACTCAATTCGACGAGCCATTGTGCCAAATGTGGTAATTTGGAGAAATGCGGCCCAAATTCACTTAAAATTACTAAAAAAAATTCTGAAAGTATAAATACAACAAAAATGCCTTCTTCGGATTTTTCTAGATCTAGTTTCTCAGTTCAGTCGCGGAGGTGGAGCCGCAATCATCCCCTAGGGTGAGGAATTACAAACTTCAGTTTTGTTCAATTCAAATGAATTTCAGGACTAATGAAACCATCACAATATATTGTAATGTAAAATATCTACAGTGCTCCTATTGGATTATTTCAGAATATATCACAACTGGGCTCCGAAGATAGCGCCACCGATATCCGCGGGAAGCGAACGGAAAAAAAGAAAAACTAACTAACTACCTACCACCAGCGCCCTCCAAGTAGACAAATTACCCTCCCATATACTTTCGTATAAGGAAGACTGTCCAATTAGGGTCGTGGTGGTGGAATGAGTGAGAGAGAGAGCGAGAGGAAGGGTGGAGCAAACAAAAATGTGCCCCCGAAAATGTGGAAGAGAGCACGGCGCGTCAATTTGTCACCCGTTAAAAAGTTGCAGGCCCGGATGACGTCTAAACTAACGAAATAAAACTACAAGCCCACACCCACACAAACGCACCACCACCAACTAGAACGCGGCTAGAGAGGGACTGAGCCCAATTTATTGGCTACTAACTGCTGTTGCGAAAGTTAATTAAGGCTCCGGGGTTAATTACATTTGCGAGTTGGATGGGAGAGAGAGAGAGAACGAGCGAAAGAGCTAGAGCCAGAGAGAGCGGCCATAGATAGATTAGCGCGCCAACTTTGGACTTCGCGGCCGCGTTTAAGGACTTCTTCAACTGTAATGATAAGCAGTTAAGGTCGGTTGTGGTGTAAGGGGCCAAATGTGGGAGAAAGGATGGGGGGGGGGTGAAGAAGGTTGGCGCACCGCGTGACACTGTGGACTACATGGCGAGCGAACGATGGGTCGACGAAGTAATTGGCTCGCATGTGGCCCTCGTTTTCGAAAAGACCTGCGCGGCTGCCCATTGCGTACGGACTGTGGGCATTCCAGCAGCGCAGCGCGCGCGGATAGTTAAAAGCAACCCCCCGAAAGGGAGGCTTCGCCTTCGAACAGAGGTGACTGCGTGACGAGAACGCACCAGATGATGGCAATAGAAACTTGACGAAGAGAACTTTTTTTCACCAGATTTTTTGGGTGAGCAGACCGAATGAGATTGTGCAATTGAGACGTGCAATTGGTGAACATAAAGAGGTTTACCAAGTTCTCTCAAATTCGTTTGACTGATTAGGTCGTTGTTTCCAAAACAACCGAATCGATTCTTGATTTCAGTCGTTCTCCTAGATAATTAAAAATAAATAAAGAAATACATAATATTTCTTTATTAAGAATTACCTAATCTCAAATATTTTCTATTTTTAGATTTTCGAAGATGCACTAGAATTGTTTTTATTAAAAACACATTTTTTTGTGCAATCAATTCCGATGAGTTCTAGTTTTAATTTAAATTTTCATCGCTCATAAGATAGCTGATGATCGCAGTGGTGTGTGTGAAAAGATTATTTTTACTGGTGTAAACGAGTTTAACTTTTCAGTTATAATAGAGTTGTTTCAACTGTCGACTTCGAAAGAGCGATTTCAACTCGGTACTTCGCGTTCAATCTAGATGTCAGCCCAGAAAGAGAAGATTGTCAATAATCGAGCAATTTGACGTCACCAACGTCATGCGGGAAATCGATCGCTCTGCTGAGGACATTCATCATCTGATATGAATGGACCAAAGAAATTTCGAAAAACGTGATGCCGCGTTAGATAAAGTGACGGCCGGCATTAAAAAAATCCGAATTACTCGGAAATCGTCAGATTGACACAACAGCAACGGCAAAATAGGGTTACAGGAGTCTGCATGGCATCGAAAACGAATTTCCCGCGATTGGTTGCGACAGTCGAGTTCCACAAAATGTCAATTAGCCAATGGCAAGGCAGCAACTGCGTCACGCAGTCGTGCACTGATGAAACTGCTCAAATTAGGCTCAATTATGAAAGGAAAATTTACAGACAATACAATTACGGAAAACGACTTCATAACCGAATGTCATTCGGAGCATGAAATGCCTGTGGAGGAGAGCGACCCGCGGATCCGACTAATTAAAAAAAATTGGCTTTGTGGTTTTGATAGCTCAGCCAGTGAACGAGAGAGAGAGAGAGAGAGAGAACCAGAAGACGGTAAAAGAAGTCCTCCTTATTGCAATTCAGATGGGGAGACAAACAAAAAGATGAATTCATTATAGCGCCGCCTAGCGAGATTTTTCATTACCAATTTCCGGATGTACACGCATTTCCACAGGGGAACACAATGCAGCATTGTTAATTAAATTGAAATGAAAATGCAACGTTGGCGAGTAAAATAAAAGATGGCAGCCATCATTTAGAGTTGTTGACAGAACCATTACTCCAGAGAATAAATCACCGAGTAAAAAGTTCACAATATTGATTATTTTCCTACCAAGTATGTTCGACAACATAACTTCATGGAAACACATATATATATATACAAGTATAAATACGCATATAAATTAATTCAATTTCGGCAGCAAGCATTCAGTATTTTGATTCTTTTCAACAGGAAATATCACTTAAGCAATTACATTTACGTGCGCCTACAACTTTGCGCATCCCAAGATCAATTTCAAATGCCCCCGAGATTTCGAACACAAAGGAAGATCTTATATGATATTGGAAGGCATCAAGAGCATTTTTAATTATAAAATAACGTAGACGACGACTGTTGTCGAGTCTACCACTGCAAAACGGCAGCCATTTTAAACCGGCATCACTAACTATGACCGTCAAATTAACCAACCGGAAGTTAAGTAGGTTTCTGCTCGACGGTTGGCTTTACACAACTTTGGCTACATGAAAAATATGTGAGGCCAGTTTAAGATACGTTAACACTGATCTGGGTACCGGTGGTTACGCTTCACTAACTTAAAGACCAGGTACGAGCGTATTTCTGTTCGGTTTTAACAATCAACTATTTTTCGTTGTTTAAGTATTTGCGCTCGCTCCGCTTCCAACCGCTATAATATTACGACTAGCCGCTAGTCTTGGGCTGAATGAAAGAAATTTTAAACAAGAAAATATTTTTTTTTAAAGACATATGCAAGGCGTGTGGATAGCTAACCAAGCACGGCAATCCGCTGCTAACCAATTTCCGGACGAAACGATCGATACTTTATGATATCAATTAGCCACACAGATGCCTTTCCGTTCTGAAACTATGGGCCATAAAGTGAGGTAATCCGTTTAGTTTGGTCATAAAAGGACAGAATTGGCTTCAATCGCACAAGACCATAACACAATCACAACTTCACCAGGATATATTATAAGGGGGGAGGGAGCTACACACATTATTTTCCCTTCTTGAGACCAATTCATATATTTCAGGTGTCATTTTCAGCGCTGCCAAATGCTAATCATACAAACTAGTTAAAATAGCCTAACGCCTAAGAGTAGTTCACCCCCAAATGGTTGAATTCGTTAAACTTCCGACAGACGGCGTTACTGTTGACTGACTGTCATTTAGATATGTTGGAGGAAACCCTTTTCACTTGGAATTAGTAAGCTTTCAATTAAATTAATAGAATTAGACTCTGTAAAAAAAAGCGATCATTAAAAATATTTACTCGCATATTCTCAGATAGTCGTTAAACTGAAAATATTTGCTGTTAAGGATCATGTCGAGATCAGGATTTCAGGACTTAGGAGGATGCAGTCGTGTTTGGTTTGTCAAAGCTCGATGCGGCAAATGGCGAGAGAAAGAGAGAGATGCGAACGAGCGGCAAAAATTAAAAACGTTACAGACACATAACAACCAAACGTTCTTTGAAACAAAATTAGGAAAGATGATTTTTTTGGTGGGTGTGTGCCAATGGTTTTGCGCCATGGCGGTGGGGATATACGAGAATGAAGAGTTTGGCGCGGGGTAGTCAAAATTTTGATGTTCTACATGACGAGATTTTATGTTTCTCGAGTCGCCCCATTCTCCACCGAACTTAATTAACACGAAACCCACATCGGTGGATTTTTCTGATCCCAAAGTCGGTGTGTGTGTGAGGGGGGAGAGAAAAGAAACAATGCTTAACCCTAGAGGGCGCCAGTGACTATTATCCTTCGGGAAAGAAGAGCGCCACCTACAAATATGGATGTGGAATCAAATAAAACAGATAAAATAAGGTTTTCTGGTGGAATTGTACATTGCTTTTAAAATAACAAAACAAAGGATATATTGTAATGAAATTTGTTAAATACATTTTAAAAACACAATGCAATGTTCCTGGTATTTTATCAGTTAATTATTTTACTAATGTTTTTGGTTTTTTGTTCAATGTTGCCAATGTACACCTTTTCTGGTATCGAATTATTTTTTAATATTTACATTCTTGGTATATGGTATTGTACTGCCAATAATAATAAACAATAATAAAATGTAAGAACAGGGGACCGCTTCACAAATATTTGTTGCCGAAACGTATTCTTGTCTAATTCTGACATTAAATTATATTTCGCAAATGGGGTTTTAATTTCTAACGATTATAATATTTTAACAATCGAATATCTGAAATAACTGCAATAAACAATAACCTGTTTATAAGCAATTAGATGCCCTCCATAAAATATTTATTAAATATTTAATATTATTATATATTATATATAATATTATTATATATTATTAAATATTTATTAAAGGTACCGGATAGAAAGTCGCTTTCTAGAATAAAAGGGATGATAATAGAAACAATTTTTTTCTGTCTCATCATGTGGCAGGCCACATGACGTCATCATCAAAACAGAAATGCAATGCCCGGGGTAGACAACGCCACGTCCGTAATCGATTTTCCACTTCCATTTCGACATTAAAGATGAAATATGACTATATTTCCCTGTGACGATCTCGCCGTGCACAACGATTCGCATCCAATCATCATTACGACGGTTAGGAGTAGAGAGTTCGACTGAGATACCCAACTTGTTGACCGTGCACGCACTTGCCTTTGTGGATGATATAATTATGATGAGATTTACAATGACGAGATTTCTAAAAAGAATTTCACCGACGAATGTTCCATATTCTCTAGGGTCATGCGATGATCCTTTCATCTGATCTCGCAATACAAATGAAATCAAACGAACCTAGATTCAGCTTCTGATGTCCTAACTCACCGGGTCGACTTCTCAACCAAAAGGATCAGAACGTGTCTTCAAAACTTAGCAGTAAAATAAATTCTATTCCGATTTATAAAGCGATCGTGTTTGCGATTCCACGACTACCGAATTTGTCACTAGACTTTCCGGAATTCCCCTTTCACGACTGTACAGGAATGTAGCAATTATACTGTACATCGATGTTGGTGTTTCGCGATTGAAACCGATTGCCTCGGTTGCGTCGAGCAAATGAGGCTCCTCGGAGGGCCAGGAAACGAAAATGAAATTTCAAACATCAAGTCGTGCATAACTAATCGGATGCAATCTGCAGACAGCGCCAAATCGAACACAAAAACTCCCAGAGCAATCTACATACACGTCTCAGTGTATTACGCTTGTATACACACTGGCACTGCAAAACATAGAATTGCAATTGAAAGTAATACTGGGATCGATACTGGAATCTCAGGTCACAAACGTGTAACATTGGACTGAATTCATTTTTTTTATAGAGAAGATGAGATCTTTTTTAAACCTTGAGCTCATTGTTGGATCTGAAACATGAACCATCGATCTCAATTCCGTTGGCAATTCTCAACTGGGGGCGCGTTAAACTCTTGGTTTTCAATCGTGAACAACATGAAGCCTCAACGGCGACTGGAGGGGTTGAAAAAATCGCCGCCACCCGTCCAGCAAAATAGATTTTCCTAATGAAAATGGTCTCCGAAAATGCCCATTTCTGTGGTACTAGCAGCAGAGCCTATGTGTCGGTATTCCAGACAGTCCGTGCCCAAATTCAGCCTAATACTCAACGCAGTACACGTAAATGGAACGGAGCGAACATATATAAAGTAATGCAGTTTCTGGAATTCAATCCAAAGTGAGTGACCAATCCGTGGATCCGAATTGGAGCGAACTTGAGATATATATATATATATGATTTACCATCACAATAGAAAATATAGGATTAGCGATCCCTAAATCGGATAAATTTTCGATCGTGATATTGCCCATAGTAAGCGATACAAATCACGTGCTCGAATCTTATTAAAAGTTGAACGCACCACCTTCTCAAGCACAATTGAGATGGAGGAATTGTCATTCGAGAGCGCCTAGTCATTTATTATCGAAGCACGGACGAACGGAACGTGCCGATTCTGTTCAATGTCTAAACGCACCTTGCTAAGCATGCTGGGATAGTGTAGCCAGGGTATTATGCGTCCCTTATTCATTCCCTGATTCATTCAATTAAAAAATGAATTTTCATCTGTCCGAATTGTATTAGATTCAATCATTAAGGGTTTCATTCAAAAAACATTATAAATTTATTTAGTTCTTCGTCACACATAAGTTACTGGTAACATGTGTTGGCAAATCGTGTAACAAATTATTTTGTGTTTTTTAATTCCTTTGATTAACTTATATGTTTAAGTATTCGTCATTCTATGTCCAAATTCAAAACAACTGATATGTTTAAGTATTAGTCATTCTATGTCCATTTAAAATTACCAAACCATACATGAATCCAATGAATCCATTGATTCAAATTTGGTGAGTGTCGAGAGTGCTTGCAGCGATGAGCGACGCACTACGTCGACCGATACCCAGCGAAAACGAGCCGTGACAGGGTCTCAAGGAATACTAGCCTCCACCAAAGACTGTCGAGCCGCTGTCAGCGATCTCACACGCGATTATTTCCAGCCTCTTCGCGTCATCATTAGACTTTTTTTCCCAATTAAGTGGGATCCGCAATTGAGGTGGTAAGCCTCTCGAGACGACATTCCTTCTCTCTCTCGCGCTCTCTTTTTCGCACGAGCTCACGTATAGCGACATCTTAAAAAAAAAAAAAAAAAAACACCGCACCCCCACACCATCAATTCCACCTTCCCACGTCTACTCTCCTTCAATCTTCGCTGGCCTTAATACGGTAAATCCGAATCGCATCTCGGGTGAAGATGTCGTAGCTCTTCGGGCCACGCGCATCGCGAATCACAATGTTGCCCATGGAAACTCGGTTAATGCGCCTGGGTGGGACCAATAGAAAACGAATCAATGACGCACTACTTTCACATTTATTAGTACGGACCGGATGTTTGCGCATTTCCACCACCACTTTTTTTGTTGCCCGGATTATCTTGGAGCTGCACCATGACTACATGTGCACAAGTGCCATAGATCAATAAGGATACTAAGAGCCTCTCTTCAATTGCTACAACTCGCTACATAAGATTTCGAGTTGGGTTTATCGTGAATTTAATGTGGGTTCACTGCCCCCTCATGTCCTCTTTCCTAGCCACCACTTTCCCAACCTCGGAATGCTCCATGTCTAATTTTCCTTAAATTTTAATATATTTTTAGACAAATAATTGGCCGGACAACATTACCGTGGAAATCTACGGTACACATATTGTTTTGAGCATTCTAGAAAGCAAGGACACATTTATTCATCCATCTTTACGAGAACTGCTGAGGCACTAAACCTTAATCATATACAAATTCGGTTCGTATTTATTAAGTAATGCAAGCGTTCAAAGGATGCCATCGAAGCTATAAATAGTCTTATCACTTCATAGGGTGTAGTGCCATCTATCGGCAAAAAAATAAATATGAACCGACAATCGCCGGTAAAAAGAAATATCTAGTTAAAAATACCAGCAGACCATTTCAGAAATACTGAATTAATTTATAGGAGGGAATGCCCATAAATGATTTGGAAATCTGTTTCACAATTTAACCGCGTAGGCGGCGCCACTAGTGAACAGGAGTAACCAAGCACCGTCATCTTACGGGGATAATATTATATATACCCAATGAGCGCTGCGCACATTTCTTCATTAGGAAGGTGACGGCAGTTTGGGATTGTCGCCACCAGATGCGTTGAGTCCGCCAGACAAGCCACGCAATATACCGCTAGGAACCTCATGTTGGAAAAATGGACATTTGTCTAAGTAATCGATAATTCTCCGATAATAAACCTACTATAAATACAACCACTCAACTACACCTTTGGAGCACCCACCAGAGGGCGCCAATAACTGCCACGCACATATCCCATATGTGGCAGTAACATGTTCCACTTTAGTATAAATCTGAGGGAAATTTTAACACACGAGCCACGATTACTGTGTTAGATCGTCACCCAATAACACTTGACTGAATGACTGCAGAGCCGCTTTTCTGAATGAGAGTCAATATAACTATTAAGATTCATTTCAATAGTGGAACTAGTGAAAGCGCTCGATAGCATTCTCAAAAGCCCAAACTGTAGCACACAGCAAATAGGGCCGGCCCAAAATTGGCTATACATCCAGAAAAGAACGAAAGAAAACTGATTATAGAAAAGCCAACTGTCTAATTGCGTCTGGAGCACTGACAACGTGCTCTCCGAGGAGTAATTAACTGCTTCTAATTCGTTAATTAAACTTCAACATTGGCACATAACCCACGGCTACGACTCTAACACACACACCGTGTGAACTGTGAATGACGGCAAAACGAGGCACACGCGTTTTGAAAAGCCTCCTCGTCCTGTCGCCACCGGACCAAATCTCTCGCGTTCAAAGCGATTATATTAGAGCTCGGCTGCAGACGACGCACCATAGATGTCGCCACCGGTTTTGCGAACCTCGGCAGTTGATGCGAAACGAATCGATTGCTTCGAATGTCTTTATGAGGGTGGCAAATGCGAGATATTTATGTCGTGTTCCTGACACCAAGCTGACATTTTCGCAATTTGAAACGTGGGAAACAAGAAATGCGAAAAAATGAAACCCAATCCAATAATAGTGGATACGCCAGTAACCTAAACATTCAACTAATCCAGCTTTGTTAAAATTAATAGGTTTATCAGACATTTCTTGTTTTAAAGACGCCTGTATAAGCAAATACCGTTTGACGGACTCAAGGAAAACCGAACTTGCTGAGCAAAAACTGCTAAAAAGGAACTAACTTGTAGATAATATCTCCTGAACGCGTCAATGCTTCGATTTTGCCATTAAAAAGTATTGAATTGTTTTATTTATAACTGTATTTATAAAACATGACAAATAAATATATATAAATTAAAATAATTGTTACTAAAAATAACTTAAAGCTGTATATTGAATTATTCTAGGTAAAGATAAAAAATACTAATTAACTTCGTTAAAATGTCTGAAACTTTGCGAGCTTTTTAAGAAAAAACGATGATTCTAAAAAATACATTATAAATGACTAAATTATGACCGAAAATGCATTATATTATCGTTTAAAAAATTTTAAAAAATATGTTTCAATAATGTAGTTAAGATGCGAGTTAGTAATACAAGTTGCATTGATTATAATAATCCAATGAAGAGATGAATGAAGTAAAAATAAATTATCAATCATTTTTCTTGATCACGACATCTTTCAGAAGTAATTGCATACGCATAGAATTTTGTAGCAGTTATTAGTCAACGAATGCATAATCACTAAAATAATTAACTAAATGAGATCGGGGGTCACTTGGTCACACAGCAAAATTAACTCATACTCGTATAATCATGGATAAAAGTGAACTACTCCCTCTAAAGACGTGATTCAATATTGTGTTTATGTTCGACATATGTTGGAAGGATTTATTGAATTAAAATGTATTGTCTAAATTAGTTAAAATGTTATTAGCGCAAATGCGACAAAACAGTGAATTCATTTTTTGTCGACAGAAATCACATCGCGTCTAGGAAAATTCACGCTAAGAACACGTATTGTAAATATCACACCACAATGACATTCATACAGGTGTACTGTACAATCACACACACACACACACACCACACAACAGAAGGAAGGAGAAACAGAAAAAAAGCGAACTTTAAAAAAGAATGGCAATGTATAGTGGTGAAGAAGAATGACGACAAATTAAAAAATATGAACGCATCTTTCGACAACGAAGACGATAAACGAAAAAGCGCACAAATGTGTATTTGGTACTATACAAAATTCCGATTCAATCAATCACACCCTAAACTATGAATAAGAATTCAAGTCGAAACTTCCTATCAATCGCAATCATTAGCCATACATACGCTATATAGACTGTGTTAAAAAAAATGTGTTAATTTTGTGGCTAGATAATCTGTATATTAAAGTAATGTGTGTGTGGCGAGATAAAAATGAAAAAAAAATATATATATACAGACAGGAAAAAACACTTGTCTGTGCACACGGTGGCACATCCATATATAGATGTGCCTCGGCACAGCAGTGAGATCAAAATTCAAAAGATGGCGTCGACCAAATTTGCACTTACCTCCAGTCTGTCGGTTCGAGGAAGTTTCTGTGGGTTTACTATGGGGTTTTGCACCACGTTCAGGGGAGAGCCCACCGCTTCGGCGGGAACCAGGGACATGATGGGGTTGGGGTTTAGGTAGGGGTTGTAGTTGGGGGCAGTGGCCACCGTGGGGATACTAGTTACATACGGGTGAGTGGTCGCCTGGAAAAGAAATTCAGAAAGCATAAAATTAGTAACTGATAATGAAATAATATACCAACAGTGCAATTAAAACTACCATGTTTTGACGCAGGCACAATAATAACTGAACGGAATAGATATAAAAAAATGAAACGATTTTGAAATGTTACGTAAATTTGTATGACTTAATTGTATTCAAGAGCATGTAGTTAATAAATATGTTCAAAAACTAACAGTAGTCTGGTATATACATGGCTAACATGTAATTAAATTGAATTACACCTGTACTTGCATTTTGTCACTTTCATTTTTATAAAGCAATTCATTGCTGTCAAGTTCGCATACATATATTATTAATACGTTAGAACGATTGTCCATTTAGATAAAACATGTATTTGAATAAAATATAACTGTACTTATTATTTTAGTGGGAAAGTAAAAAAACCTTAATCTGGCCCTCAGCAACAGCAACGAAACTAATCATTTCATCAATACTGATAACAATGGGTAGTTTTATTTAAAATGTTATGCAATTGGAACGATTTCAATGATTTTATGAATTAATCATGGGCACTTACAAAAAACAACAATTCATCAAATTGCCAACTGGTTCACCACCTGAACTGACTATTTTCCCCGACTTATTAAAAATAATAAAAGGGGTCCATGTTTTCAGGAGCTCCCTGTATATGCTGCTAGTAGTACACGTACTGTATAAGAGCAGTCTATACAGAACACTATTTCAATTTCTTAACTGCAAACATCATCATATAACGCATATTTGTACATATACGTACAGAGTACATGTACAATATATATATATATAGCATACCTCGTCTTCACTCAAATCTTGCCGTGAAAAAAATGCTATCCAATAAGGAAAAGTGAATAGGGGGAAATGTATTGTCTGAAGTCCGTGAAAAAAATACAACAAAACGACGGAGTGGAAAAAAAGAATCAGCGACAAAAAAACTACTTCAGCAAAAGACCAGACAGAGTGCATTAGAAAAAGATGAAAAAATAATAACAGCGATTTCAGGAGACATCAATTTTAAAATCAAATATTCGAGCGCGACATGGCGAATAACGTCATTTGCAGCGGCGCGGCTTCATAAATAGGCCACAAACAACAGACTATACAGGGTGCGTCCTGACAACACATAACGTCTGCGTCAAGATTGCTCATTGGTACGCCCTAACCTAGGTGAAGTGGAAGTACGAAAATTATTGATAAGTTTTAGCTTTGCATAATCGAATTGCTAGGTCTTTATAGAAACCAGCTAAACTAAAAAAATATAATTCCGGTTACATTGTCTCTGATCAACGTGAATTCTCATGCCATTTTCGTGACGTAAATGAACTACATGCCATTTAAATTATTATTTCAAATTTTAGACAAAACCTAAGATCAGTCAGCGATAGTATATTAGTAGTTCTAAAAATTATAACTGCACTACTAATAAAGGTTTAAAACATTATCGTAGTTGCAGGGAGTCGGATCGCGGGATCTCTGACGAATGTCATGACATATCATGCCATATCATATATTATATCATGTCATGATATAAGATTCCCCATTCAAATATCAGGTTGGTAGGGATTTCATATAAATGTCCAGATTCAAGAATTGCTATATGAATCGCATTAAAAACACAAAATCGTTTATAAGGTTTGGCTGTAGAGCCTTTGCAGCAGAAGAAAAGCTCCCCCTGAACTCGCCTTCGTGTAAGACACCGGCGCTATCCAATTTAGCCCCAGGTAGCATTATTACACAATTTTTGAAATATTTAGTGCCTAAGCGTCAAGAGGGGTACAGTAAATTCTGTAGTCCGACAACTGCGAATTAAAATAAAACAAATAAAACATTTAAAATCTTGAATTGGAGTCAATAAAGTACAAAATTAAAATTAAAAAACAAACATATAAATGGTAGGAATTGTAAGAAAACTACGCAAAAAGCATGAACCATTTCAAACAATTTGAAATGTAATTCGTAATTAGTTTACATAACGTACACTGTACTTTAACATTTCATTAATAAATATATGTAACGTTAAATTTGAATTTCGACGCACCCTGTACAGATGCCACATTTCAAATCTCGAAAAGAACAGTCAAGGCGTGTGAAAAATCGCAATTGAATTCAGATCACTATATTTCTAGTTTTGGCGAGAAAACATTTTAGTTGAAAATCATAGTTATTATGGTGTTGATTCACAACGACTAAACATAATTTCCCTTCATAAAAGGAAGACACCTTGATTAATTTACAAATATGTAAACATGCGGTTTTTCATTTTTGGTAATGCAAAACGGCGCCAAATAAATATCGCCTTTTCATTCAACTGATTACATCGTAACCAACCGTTTTAGTAAATATAGATAGATATACAACAACTTCTCGCAACAGTTGCGTCTCAAGGCTTAAATTAAAAGGTAAAAGTGCTCATTCCATTAGTCAACCAGAAAAGTCATTAGCATAAAAGTACACACTGGAATACAACTTGCCCTACTGAAAACCTTATATAGGTATATATTCCAAGTTCCAACGAGTAATTTTCTACCGGCAATTCTATGGTAAGTAATTATGCAAAGTGCTGAAAGCAAGTTTTTAACGCAGAAATTGCAAAACAAAGCTGCTCCACAATCTACCAGCACTACCGCCAACCTCATAGGTTTGTTAAGACAACAGACGATTATGTATTTACAGATGGTTCATAAAATCTCAATCGCACTTGAATTACAGCCCTTCGTTGAAAATTATAACTTCCCTTGTTCGGCTGCGCTTGGTTATCCTGTGATCAGCCATGGACTGCTAATGCCGGACTTGACCCAACCCACCGTTTAATGACGTTTGTCATTGAAGTAAACTTAACATTTAATTAGAAGCGATAGTCCGATGATTGGCAAAACCAGATTACCCGAAAACCCGATAGCCAATTAAGAACAACTTCGGTCTAAGTTGGAACACAATTAGATTGACTAGTAAAAAGTTCTTCGCCTAAGATCGTTTTTCTGTTGGGATCATTAAATCAGATTATCACATCTTTTTTATCTGTTTCGACTAAATCCAATAAAAGACAATTAATGATTGGTTTTGGAATAGGAAAAATCCATCCAATTGAGGCTGTTGTAATACTTTGTTCATTAAAAACTTAAATACTCAAATTCCATGTAAAACGAAAACAATTTTAGCGGTACAATTAATGACCAACGTGCCCACCTGTTTTCTTGGTCGCCATCTAGCGAGCAACCCCGTAAGCAATTGTCATCGACATTATCTCATTTCTATTCATTCTATCTATCAAGCATGGTAGGTAGCATCATTATTATTTAATCGAATTCACCATTATATCCATGGAATAGAGAATGGTACAGTCAAAAACCCCGGGATGGCTTCCTATTCGCAAATCGCACAAAAACAAGATGGTTTTGCCCCACTCTACCGTTGTTACCCCACTACATTTTAATTTTCATGGAAACACATTTTAAAGACCTTAGACCAGAAGTTATGGTTGCCATATTTAATTTAAACTTAGATTTTTAATACCAGTTCCTTTCTTTCCACTTTTCCTATTTTAAAAAGGTTCAGCAAACTGGAATTCATCGCTGGCATGATATCACTAAAAAAATAATACCCGTACCAATCACAACTGTGACCCCTATACACGAAAAGTCAAAAATCGACACCCTGGCGAATGGTGGCGCTGTTTGTGGCAGGGGGGAGGGAAGGGAGATACTATAGAATGGCGAATACAATTGATGTCTATGTAGCGAAATGCAACAAGTTTAATGCCACGGACTCCCAATAGAAATGGTGGGGAATCTGTATTCGATAGAAAACGCAATAAAATGGAAATACCAGAGCGAGAAAGACAAAGAAGGATGAAGAAGGAAAAAAAACACAATTTGCATCTGATAATGTCTTTCAAAGGAACGAAGAAAAAAAAAGAAGAAAAATCGTGTGAGAGACAAGACAAGCGTCAGAAGAAGAGAGGAGTGAGGGGGTGGGGGAGAGTAAACAATCGACGATGATAAATCGAGACAAATAACGCGTTCAAACGCTTATCGCAATCTACAGACGACAGACACAGTACATGCACTCGATCACGCTTACTGGTATATATATATATACACACTGTATATATATTCATTTGAAAGGCCTGTTCAGTAAAAAAAATGTGCACGCATCCATACCATTGGTATTGGAACCAATTCCGACTGCTATATGAATGCACCAGGTGGGGGTTAGTGTCAGATTGAAACTTTCGTCATATCGTCACAAACTCGATCGCAATAAAGGGGTGTTTTAAAATGGCAGCGATGTCAATTTATTTGAATATACTCATTCGATTCATTCTGACAAAAAAAAACGTATGATCCCCGGAGGTATATTAAATTTTGAAATGCTGTTAAAGGGTGAGACAGAAAACAGTTACCGAACTGCCTCAGCATCACAAATTGTTATCGGCCAACATTCTGGCAAACAACCATTCACATTTATTTGTTTTTCGAAAGAGAGAGAGACCAGACTGGCGAGAGACCACACGGACACGTAACAATTGCAACACGCAAACCGCTCCCCTTTGCAAGTAGGATAAACTGTGTAAGAATGCGGGCAACCATTTTCAATGGAATGCTAATTAACTGAATGACTCTTAGAACGTCTAGACAACTCTCCAAACTTGGCATTTTCTAGTTTGAATGCGTCTAGAAAAATGCGAAGAATTTCTCGATCGATAAAAACGATGTGTGTGTGTGTGTGTGGTGAGGGGGGGTCAACTGAACAACTGTAACTTATTTTGTGGCCATTAAAATCTCGTAACACAATTTTTCTTTTCCGCAACGGTGAGTGAGTGTAATAAAAAAAGTATAAACCTGAAAGAACCAACAAGTAGTTAATAAAATAAATAATAAAACTTACCCAGGAAAGGAAAAAACCCCAGACCGATATCTTATTAACCACTGCATTCCAAAAAATTGTTTATTCGATCATAGATCTGAAACTTCGTTAAAAAGTGAAACCCCCCTGTGGCATATGGGGGTTGTTCCGTATAACTGATTTATCGAATAGTTCGGCCTCAGAAGAGCGACTCCACACCGGATCATGATATCAATTGCTACAACTGCAGCCCCCCGTACACACACACACACACACACACACAGCACAGTATATGAATGTGCTCATAGAGACGTCAGCCGCAAAAAGGTAAAAGCTCGGGGGAGAAGGCGGGATAGCTCACGCTTGCCAGATGGTCTAATTGCTCGAAAGCTGAATAATTAAACTATTAATAAATCCACGCCAAGATCTGCTCCCCAGGGGGCGCCACAGCGGAGTGGAAGCGGAGCGCCGAGCGGGAATGGCCGGGGCTCACAATTAGAATGCTTCGAACGTGCCAGTAATTATCTAGCAAGGGAGCGCTCAAGCGTACATATTTATAAACGAAAAGCGGCTCAGCCCGATTTTGCGCTGCGAGTCCGTGAAATTTACTCCGTGAGGGAAATTCGAAAAGTAAACCGAAAACTAAAACCTTTGGTACTGAGTAAACACATCGAGGACTCGTGACTTTTAGCTCCATATTATTATGAATTAATTGAAAGTTCACGAGCAAATAAAACACGCAAGACGAAAATGCTCATAAAATCACCGAACCGCAACGATGTTGATGGTCGTTGATGCACGAAGTGTTGCAGTGCAAAATTTAAATTAAATTGGAGAACTGAAACACCTCCTGCAAATTTATCATTTCGCATGATTTTTGCGATCTCGACCTGATCAACATCGTTACGGTTTGGCGATTCTATGAGCATTATATGTAGGTTTGCATTATATAAAAAATGATATTCCGTCTTATATTTTTTATTTGCTCGAGAAATTTCAATTATAACTATGATGGACATCTTTTCAAAGCAGAGACTATCTCTCTTCAACTCAGTTTAAAATACTTTTAGGTCTAAAAAAAATGTAAATTATTTTCTCACTATTTATACAGAAAATATCAATTTCCATCAGATAAAATGTGGTAAATGTGCTAATATGGCGACTATGATAATTATATCATACGCTTGTAGGTCGGCAGAAATTTAGGCGACATTGTATTCGACGCGAAAAAGTGCAAAAGCACGGGCAGAACTAGATATGTTTAACTAAATAAAAACACAAAGCTTGACAGTTTAGCGGCGTTGTATCAATGTTTTCGCCGATTGAATTGAATGGAGACTTTTATTCATCTCGATTTGCAGTGTGATTGGAACAAAAAGTTCATTGTCACATGCTCATGTACTTCGTGTTTATTTTAATTAATGTGCGGACCTGATCTGAATAATATCGCCTAAATCCTAACATTTTGTAATTCCTAAACTTGTTTCTGATTCATTATCACTGACAAGTCTTTCGGATGATTGAATTAATTAAAGTAATTCATCTTAAACGCGACAAATGCTCGTTAAACCGGTTTCTGATATAACATACATAGAGATTTTGTAGTTGTAAAAGCCGAAATATTAATGATTATCATACACAACCTTGGTTAAAATGCAGGTGCATGAGAGTTTGATAATAATTACTCTACGTCAAGCGTTTTATTTTTGTATTTTGTTCTTGAACATCTAACTCAGTGTGTCTTTATTCACGATACATGCTATTTGCAATAACTAATTTATCCAAATTAAACACCCGCTCTTTACGAACGACCCCCGCCTCGTTATACAATTTAAAACGACGTGCCCCATCCTCCAACCATCCACACGAATACACTGCACCCGTAGTCACTCATTTGGAAATCGCAACGCGACCCCCATCCCCCCTTATCGGACAACCCTCGCCTTCCGGCACACTTGACTGGGGGCGTCGGACAAAAGGCGTAACAGCTAGCTAGCAACGCCGGCAAAAGGTAACAAATTAAAGGCAACCCCAGAGAGAGCAGCCAACCTGCACAGCACCAGAGTTGTGCCTGATTGCCTGCCAACTGACGGCACACGGCTGAGGTTGCGCATACATCCCCAAAAAGCTAGAAAGGACGAACGACCTGGTGGTGCGAAACACAACGAGCAAAGCAAGCGCACTACAAACGCCGTCAAGATAAAGACGAGGGGTAATGGAGAAAGAGGGACTCCTAGGAGAAGGAGGAGGAGGGGGTTCAGACGTGGCGGGGAAAGATAGCTCTCGAGAAAGCATGGCACCGGAAGAAGTGGGGGGAGACGACGACAACAAACGGGGCAAATTAAGTTGGAGCAAGAAAGTCAGACGGAAGTACAAGTGGCGCCGTGCCATTGGAAAAATCGCCACAATAAAGTCGCTGCTTTCCAGTTTATCCAGAGAGCCCAAAATACATCCAAATCTAAAAATATGACAACCATGAACTGAGCTCAAAACTACCGATTGTTCAACATCCGGGGCCGGGGCACAGACGATTTATTTCGTGTCAAAACGTACCCAGGATCTCAGGAGATCGTGTCAAGAGGGTGGTTGGTCTAAAGAGGACACGGATGGCACATTTGGAAAGGTGCTGGGATTTCAATAGCCAATGACCGAACGTGCTCGCCTAGCGAATCCGATCTCGACGGTAGCCCACCAAATGCGAAGAAGGCGCGTTTCGCCGCCATCGACTTCACCAAACTAACTGCGCATGCGTGTTGCCGCCTGGCTGATGTCCTCCCACCCCCTCACCCCACCTTAACCGAACACACATACACACACAGGGGGCGCCCGAGCGATGATCAGACGACTGTGACGCACACGCGAGAATCGAAAACGACAACAGAGCTGCTGCCGCATCAGAAACAACAGCAGCGTGTACGATGTCGTCGTCTCCAGTCGTATAACCACGTGGTGCGTGTCGAGAGTCGAGAGGCGCTCGCAAGAAAAACCAAATTAAAGATGGAACTTGGTGCCTATGTAGTCGCCATATATAGATTGGACATTGTTGGTGGTGGAGGGTGGGGGGCCTACATGTGAATAACTACGAAGGCTTACGGCGCTCGCCTAGACCGTGGTACTACAGGTCTATCTAGGCCTGTTGGGAGATGTTATATGAGACCATCGCTTGACATTCAGTCACTGATGCCTGCGTAAAATATCTAACGAAATATGCGGCATAAATACGTGCACGTACATCCAAATCAACGAATAGTAGGAGTACAGAGATTAAATTAGTTTAAAGAAAATAGTATGGCGTCTCTTCGCGCACTTCCCATCATTTACCCTGGAAGTGTCCACCAAAATCGGACCACTTGATGCGTCGTCGTCAATAGCCGATTGCAAAACACCAAATGTAGTGCTCTGATGACAATGAGAGAATTATTCACACACATATACAGAGTACTATAGGTAGCTGTTTTTAAGCCTTCCATTTCTTTGGTTAAATCAATGATACTAAAATTTCTCAAGGCTTAGTGGTGGCAGCGAAAAATAGTCGCCCGCTCCACATTTTACTCCAACAGACGGCGCCTGTGAAACCCACAGTTCCACAAGCACTGGTTGATCCACAAAAGAAAACTTTAGAATCATTAAATAGTTTCAATGATTTTTTATATTCGGTAAACAGGGGATACCGAAAAGTAGAATTTTCTGTATTACCTACTAAGAGCAGAATATGGACGATCGATTTCGGTTCTCGCGCACTAGAGGCGCCCCCCTGACTGTGATCAGCAGTCGCAACTGGTGGTCGAATCCGCCATCATGCTTAATCGATAGGCTCGATCGCGATTTGCCTTCAACGCAACTACACAGCGTTGGGGGGGGGGGTCCAAGCTCGAACCCGCCCCACCGATAAAACCACACGGACTAACGCGAGCGCGACTGCGGTTGGCCGCACGGTGTCGCTAGTGTCGGTCGTATCTGTAGACCGCCAACCGAGTATATCCGCCCCCGTTCCCTCCTCCAACTCATACACACACACACACGTGCATACGCGTGCACGTAGACTAGCTCACTCCCTATCTAAGTTGTTATTACGCGGTACATTA
>JAQGBY010000681.1:0-38980 GCA_034698785.1 Mycogona germanica | reverse complement strand
CCCCCTCGCATAGTGCTTAAGTACCATGAGGGGGACGTAACGCCTGTAGTGCGGTGGACTACAGTTGATAAAAAAAAGAAAAAAGAAAAAGAAAATTGCAAACGTTAATCGTAAAATAACAGTTTTATTTAATGTAACACTATCCTCTCGAGCACTCTACACTTGTCCATTGTTTCTTATCTTCAGCCTCTTTCTATAGATTCCAATATTCCGATTACATTTTTACATTTAGAAAAATTCGAATTTTCACGTGCTATAATAACGTCATGAAGTGGTGCCTCGATATGTTTTTTATATAAAAATTTAGGATTTTCAAACGTTTGACAATTGTAATGTTGAATTGAAAAGAATCTTTTTTTAAATATTTAGTTGATTATTTTATGTTTTTTAATATTGTTATTTTATTTTATTTTTATATTAAAAATATTAATCCGGTAATAGTATGTGGTATGGTGTGCTTGGTTGGAACTGTTATCTGGTTTGCTTGGTTGTCTCGTAAAATCGACGACGTCATACTTTTGATATGGAGACGCCATTTTTTAAGTTTGAAGTGAAAGGGAGATTATCCAAAATTTGGTAACGGTTGTTTTATTATGTAATATTGAAAATCGAGATTTGAAATTCCGTCGCTAGCGAACTATGATGGTGTACTAACGGTATGTTAAATTTTATGTAATTTCATTGAGCCGTTCGAGAGTTAGTCTCTGGACAGGAAAATCAAAATCTCTGTTTTATAATATTAGATGTATCAGCGTTCTTAAATCTCGAAAAAATATCTTTTGAGAAAAGTTTTTATCTTGTCAGACAACTTTCTTCTCAAATTGAAAATGAGACCACAGCAAAATGAGATATTCGGCTCCAACTTTAGTAGGATGCCCCAATTTTCAGTGATAGTTTTAGCCAGTAGACAACACCCCTTCCTCCTCCCCCCGATGCCCGAATCTGCAGTGCTCTTGCGGTTTCCACTGAAGGGTCTGGCCAGGCGTGGGTTGTCCCAACTGGGCAGAGAGCACTTGCTGTAAAGTCTGAGCTTTTAAACCCGGGGAATTGTACGGAGAGACGAACGTGTACAATAGGAGGGGCGACGCGCTCATTTCGCAACCCAATTGTTGGAGATTATCGCCCGAAATTTGCCTACGCCCAGCGGAGCGGAAAGTTGGAGATGCTCTAGGCCGTTCGTGTTCAACTAGGGATTCTGCTGACGTCACTTTTTCGCTCGGTCACCTGTTAACGCTAAATTTCACGAACCAATTACGCCATGTCAGAAATTTACGCATTACGCATTCGTCTGCATCAGTTTTACATTTTACTCCCCGTTTCTTATACAGCGACAGAAAGACGCCAGGTGGCGTTACAGTCGCATAAAATCCTTCCGTAGCAGATTTTAACCGACAAAGCGATACACTGCGAAGTGTTAGAGAGCATCCGGGGACCGCATCGAAATGGAAAGACGAACAGAGTGGTGAACTGTTTATGTAATAATAATTTTATAACTCCAGCGCCTCTAAACATCTAATTTTCTAATCCCCAGTGTCCTATACAAATTCATTCTAACAGTTTCTGGGAGCTAAACCAATTCCAATTCGGCAACATCGTTGACTAAAGGTGAGAGAGAGAGAGAGAGTTGACCAACAACAGAGTTGCTCGTTAGGTGGCGTTTTAAAACTGGTCAAAATTGTCCCCCCGACCAAGTAGGCTTGAATCCAACCTGTTTAACTAGGGTTGCATTATGGGAGCACTGGATTAGGACAAAAGGATAATAACGAGTGAAAACATTTAGGCCGGCCTGCAAACCAAAACACTTGTTGCTGCCCCCATTACGTTAGCAAACACTCGTGAGTGGTATTGTGCGCAGTGATTGCCAACAATTAGGGGCAATCCGCTAGCAAAATAATGGCGCAGAAGCGCTCGTCATTCGAAACATGATTACAGGGTGTGGGGAATTGCAAAATAATCAGGTCATAATAGAGCCAGTTTGACACCATAATATTTATATTTTTAGACAATGCAGTTACGTCATCCGATGGCAAATTTAAATTTGTATTAATTATCTTCCTCGTCAATGGTACGTTGGCTGTTTTATGATCGCTAACAGCTCGGGTTTGATTTGTTTTTAAATTTTATTAAAATATATATATATAAAAATATTTGAAGCCCGTTTCAGAAATTAGATTCGATTTTGATCTTCATGCTTCTTAAGAAATTTCAATTTCGCTTGACATTGGGGCAAATTTCTCTTCGAGATCGTTTCCAACGCGAACGGTAACGTGTCGTCCAATTATTAAAAAGTTGAACGCACCCTCTCATCCACGATTGAAATTCAAGTGTGGAATTGAGATGAACGATGGTTCATTCGAGTCATTTCTTATCGACGCACTGACGAACCGATTCTGTTCAATGTCTAAACGCACCCAGCTCAGGCATGTCTGACTAATGTAACTAGGATATTAGTTAATGCCGGGTTCTCCAAAATTTTCCTCAGATCAATACACGGTTAGACTGTAAACAATTTCTATTCAAATTTAGCTCACTCCATTCCGTGCCGTTCTTTCATCCAAACTACAAAAAAAACTAGCTTTTTTGCCAACTCTTTATTTGAAACGGCGCACCATTTTCAATTCCACCGTCAGACGGCGCTCGATGAACTCCCAACATTTCAATTAGAGTTTGCGGCAGACAGACATCGACAAACACACGCACAGTTGTGGAACGATCGAAACGAGTTTCGAAACCACGATATGGTTGTGTGAACGGTGGTGGTGGGGTTGACGGCGGCGGCGGCGTGTGAGCTACTGCAGCGCCCCCCTGTGTGACTCGTAAACATGCCACAATTGGGTAGTTGCGCTTTTGTAATCTCCCCGACCGTTTTATACCGCGTTATGCTCGCCATTTATATGAGATGCACATTGACGGTAGACATGCAGATTCCGTGGTCATTTGGCGGAGATGCGGAGATGCCGTGCGCAGATATTGTTTTTGTCGGCGGCAATTACGCGTTTCCCCTAAGTCGAAATGGACTTGTAAACGCAAGAATTGTGGCACATTTGCAATTTTATCTCGCTCCCGGGCAACATTAATATATATATATATACATGTGCAACTGTATAGACAGTAGCGGCGCGAACACCGGTAGTTGCGCCTACAATTATTTTTAGCGGGGTATCGTTTTGACATTGGAACGTCAGCAACGAGTTCAGCACCTTCGTGGACTTGTCACCGGTCTTGTCCCCCCTCAACGATACAAATAAATATAATACTTGGTCGTTTTAATCGGCTCGATGGATCGTCTGGCGCAACCACCCGCATGAAGGCGTGGTTAATCGATTTTGAGTTGCGTTCGAAGTAATTGAATTCGCCCTCCGAGTATAAGAGCTGGTTTTCGGGGGTTCAATCTACCTGGTGTAGAAACTGTATTCGCGGAACAGCGGGAGCGACCTGAAAGAATGGTGATGCGTTTTGTTGGCGAGACTTCAGCACTGCTTCTGCTAAATTTATTCTACGGTCTCCGCATGGAACAATTTACATGGACCCACGACACAGGCCTATTTTCAAATTAACAATTTAATGTCGTGAAATTTTTGTTACGATATAATAAGTCGATAGACTTGAATGCAACAATATAAATACCTGAAATAAGTTACGTCGCCCGTGGAATTTCGTTTCGCTGCGTTATGCCGTTCGTGAGCAATCGAAACACCGGAAGAACATATTTTGTTTAATAGTGAATAATACTAACTGAAATGTTCGGTTTCGCCTGGTGCAATCTTGTTTGGCTGGCATTGTTGTTGTGACGTCATTAGTCACGTCCCGTCGAAAACCACGTTACCCATGTTTCAAGATTATTACAATACATATAGATAGTTCGATATCGGTGGCACACCAGTCAGCATCGGATTGCATAGCACATTCAAACCTCCCACCTTTTAGTCTCCCCAAAGTGCCAGTAGATGGTGACACGTGTATTTTTGTTCATCCTATATTATAAAACAGAGATTTTGATTTTCGTGTCCGGAGACTAACTCACGAACGGATCAATGAAATGGCATAAAAATCAACATACACTTAGTAAACCATCATAATTCGCTAGCGATCACTTTTCAGATCTCAATTTTTAATATATAATATTAAAATAACCATTACCAAATTCTGGATACACTGTCGCTTCCCCTTTCCCCTTTCGCTGACCCTTTTGCTTCCAACTTAAAAAATGGCTTCTCCACATTAAAAGCATGACGTCGTCGATTTCACGAGACAACCAAGTAAACCAGATAACAGTTCCAACCAAGCACACCATACCACATACTATTACCGGAATAATATTTTCAATATAAAAATAAATAAAATAACAATATTAAAAAACATAAAATAATCAAATAGGTTTTTTAAAAATGATTCATATATAGTGTACGTTTATCCTGTGTTATCGATAGTGTAAACGTAATTAATTTTTTATTTCATTGGTGGACCCAGACAAAGCCGGACACCCTTCTTGTTAATTCAATAATTCATGAACGAAACCACACAAAGACATGGAGTAAGCATCATTCACTCCGGCACTTGTAGCTGGCTCTATATCCAGTGTAAACTTCAATTCGCTACGTTTCGCCGTTGGTGAGTTATCTCTTGACACTCGGAAACCAACTTTCGAGAAAATGTCTATTTCAGGGAACTGAAACGAAATTCGTGCGCAGGCCTAAATTAACAAGCTCGGTGGCTTCAATCTCGAGACTGTACTCATTGACATAAAAGTCATTAAGCAATACAATTTAACGCGATTAGAGCAGAATTTGTGAAATGCTGCCAAGTTGTTGCTCAAGAGTTACTGACTAAATTCCCGTCAGACATCCGCCTCCCTCGTCCCGTAATGCTTTTATAGTCGATTTGCGTTCAACTCGGTGCCTGGCTAATTATATCATTAATTATTCTCGCAAATTTTCTTTGTTTTATGAGCTATTGCATGGATTCGAAGCGAATCTTTTTTCGCCTTCTTTTCTTTCGTGTTGTTGCTCTCGCCGCAGATTTCGTGAAACAAGTCTGTACGTGTTCGTGGCGATTAATCATTTACACCGGCAACCCGAAAATGCGGGGCCTCACCACTCTCCTCTCTCCTCCTTCTCTTAATTCGAGCGAATTTATTTTGCGCGTTGTTCTAATTACCTAAACGACATTACTCCCGTGATATACGCATGGTGAGCCCCTTACAAAACGCGTTACGCGCTCGTTGTTTTAAACCGTGAATTCATTGCCCCGTAGCTAGACAATCGCTGGCATTAAATTCGCATGCAAACTCTTTCAGGACTATTTCGTTGGTCGATTGCACCATCACCACCACCACCTACCCTAGGCACCCACAAGACAAGTTGGTGCTGCCTGGCTTTCGTGTTGTACCAAATTAATTTTGTATACATATACAGAGAGAGAGAGAGGCGCGTCTGTTGAAGGGTGGCATTGAGCCGGGCCCGGGCGATAAACTGTTAATGTTTACGACGAATTTAACAATTTACAGTTACTCGTTAATGGAGCACACGCTGCCATACTCTAAAATATACGGGTGGATTTATTAGGGGTTGCGCAATCCGTAGTCAACTGAGTAAGGGCAACTGAATCGTGGAATTGGAAACAGATTTCTTGTTTTGGTGAAGCGAAAGGAATCTGTGGAATGGGAACATTATACACTGTAAAAAATAAAATGGACTACTCGTTTTTGTTCCCAACATCTCGAAAGACATTTCTAGAAGGTGGCGAGACACAGAAATATTGTCAAAAAACATTAATTTTGAAATGGAGATGCTCCTGATGAACAAAGAGATGCTTCGCCTTTATTTTCATCTATTTATCGAGATGGTGACTTTTTGAAAAATTCGAATTTTCACGTGCTATAATAACGTCAACTTTTTTTTATATTTAAAAATTAGGATTTTCAATCGTCTGACAATTAGTATGTTAAATTAAAAAGAATCATTTTTAAAATATCTATTTGATTATTTTTTATTTTTTAATATTGTTTTTTATTATTTTTTATATTGAAAATATTATTCCGGTAATAGTATGTGGTATGGTGTGCTTGGTTGGAGCTGTTATCTGGTTTGCTTGGTTGTCTCGTGAAATCGTCGACGTCATGCTTTTGATGTGGAGACGCCATTTTTTAAGTTTGAAGCGAAAGGGAAATTATCCAAAATTTGGTAAGGGTTATTTTATTATGTTTATTGAAAATAGAGATCTGAAAAGTGATCGTTAGCGAATTATGATAGTTTACTAAGTGAATGTTATTTTTTATGTCATTTCATTGAGGCGTTCGGCAATTAGTCTCTGGACAGGAAAATCAGATTCTTAGTTTTATAATATAGGATTATTGTGATTTTCATTTGGCCAGTGTTTCGGTCATGAATCGGTTGAATGCTCTTAAAAATATTTCGTTAAAAATATTTTCGGCAATAGAGACTGGGGGTGTGTGGTGCGTTGATGCCGATTTGCAAAATGGCGCCGTCACCGCGTTTGTAATGTAATGCGTGCAGAGGCGCCACTGCATTTTTAAAACGCAATTTCTTTGGAAGTTACAAACGCAAAAGATGGGTTTTACTAGTTCACTTTCGCGGAAAGCGGTGGGGGGAAGAAAATGGATTTCCCCAGCGGAGTGAGAGAGAGAGAGAGCGTGGAGCGCAGAAAGCCAGAAAGGCCCCCTCCCCCCACCAACCCGAAAAACATAAATTTGCGTATTTGAGGGTCGATATTTCGTTAGAAATTACGCGAGGCCTAATCCGGCTTATTCGGAGCAGAAAACGCAGTTGGACCCCCGGGCGAGGAGCATCACTTGCGGAGGAGAGGCAAAAAGAGAAGGGAAAAAAGAGACTTCTGTAATCGTTCAGTGGCACGCCTTCAACCAATCATCTTTTCTCCAGAATTCATGTTCTAACACGAATTCCTATTCAGACGGTAACACATGTTATCATTAGGTCGTTGTTCAATTACCTTACTTTAATTGAAGTTCTCTGAAGTTGGGTGCTGAAGATCAATACTGTCTACTCAAAATGAACGAGATATGGGCACTTAGAGTTTTTGGCGGAGTTTGGCGCTGAAAAACCGGATCTTACGTCAACATCCGATATATCCCCGAATATCGGGAAAATTTTGAGCCTCTCTTTTGGTTAAGTAAATGCTGGTTGGATAAATAAAACGAACTAGTAATTGGTGTTAATAAACATTTGTAGTTCGAGAGATTTTCGTTATTTCCTCAAAAGAGAGATGATTGCTATAGTGATAATGGCGCGTTACGCATTTCAGTTCGCGATTTAGGTTTGATGGTCTGTACGCGTCCATGCACATTCATTTGAATTAAATGTGCTATTTTATAGCTTCTACTGACTTTACATTTAAATTTTGAGACTCGAATCAACGAATGAAGGCAGCTCGAATCAAGGTTTTACCTTTCAAACAGAATATATATTCATGAGAGATGTTGTTAGGATTTTGTTGTTCAATTACCAGTTCTAATTAAAATAATAGTAAAATATTATTATAAAAAGCGAGTTCGCCACTCGGTTCGTCTTCTTCATTCGGTCTGTCCCGAATTGACCATTTCCTAAGAATATATATTGGTTTTATTTTATTTTTTTCGAGGCCGATGCTTGTAATGCAAAGTTAATGGGGACATCGTGTTCCCCCGCCACTGTTTACCCAAATAGGTGTAATCACATTTTCGAATAATGCAGCATGACTACTACTGATAATTCAATATCTTAATCTGTCCGTTGATGTAACGATTGCATTGCCTCAGCCTCGCCAATATGGAACCGCAGAGGCCCTAAAGCTAGCGGCTCTCTCTCTCTACAAGAAAGATTGACTTTATGACAAGCTCAACATTGGATCAATAAGCAAAACACGAGAAACCTCCGATTAGTCCGATCTTCTCGGAAGCTTGGCTCGTACAGCGCAGATTAATATTTGGTCGACACACCCCCGCGCCGCTCGAAACCAATATCCACGTCGGCGACGCGAATAACTTATTCGTCTGTGAGTGGCAACTCGAGGACGCACTCCCTTCGCCCCCCACTCCACCATCCCGTGAAAGCCACGTCGCGAATCGAAACTTTATCCCCATAGCATCAGCATTCACACCCCTCACCACCACCACCATTGCCACTGACGTCACCCCTCCCCGGCCCCCGCACCTCGCCATCCATCCCCCGCTGCGAAAACTTATTTGCAGCCACACACACAGTCTTAAATATGCCGGCGCCGCGTCGAGCATCGAACGCCCGAGCTGCGTTTAAGCAGATATTTATGCAAAGTTCTGCTCGTGGATAATAAAAACAGCTTAGAACGACAAGCTCTGGGAGAGCGACTCGACAAAATCACCATTTTATTGACGGAGAACGAGGAAGGAGGAGGAGGGGATGGCAGCCTGCTCACTGGAGACCCTCAGTCCCTCAGCCCAACGGGAGACCAGGGTATGGTTTCCCGACGAATCTTCGGCGCGAAGAAAAATCTTCGTCACCCTGTGATTGGCTGATTTGGTAACTTTTCGCAACTTTGAAAGCGAAACGTCACTAAATCAGCCAATCACAGAGCGCAGAAGACAGCTCAAGGTGGGCTAGTCCTCATTTGGCCTCGTATCTGACAAAATTGTGTTTTACAGGTATTTTCTAAACCAGAATTTTAACAAATGTTTGATGTGTCAACGTCTTTCAGGAGGAGGGGTAAAAAATGTTTATTTATTATTTTTTTAACAATCAACTGTAGTCAACCGCACTACAGGCATTACGTCCCCTCGTGGTTCTCAGCCACAATGCGAGGGGAACGACCAACACCCCGGGTTTGAAATTTTCGAGAGCCCGCGTCGGGAATCGAACCCGGGACCGCCGAGCCACAGTCAGGCGCTAAACCAACTGGGCTACGACGAGTCGTACTATTATTAATGAGGAAAACACGCTACCTTCAGGAGGGGTGTGTATGTTCCAAGACATGCAGCGGAAATGCTCGCAGCGGAAGTGCAACGCGGTGCTTAACCAACGCGTTTTAGCGCTCTCCAGCCCGTCTAAACTCGTCGCGCTCTCTAGCGCTAAAGTAGCGAGTTTAAGTCAATCTTGTGGTCTGTAGAGATTTTTTTTCTTCAAAAGGACATGTGTCCCAAATTTTAAGACACGTATCGCACACTTTATAGTTTTGACATGTCTTGGCAATCGTGTCAGCTTTCGTTAAGATATTTTCCTGTTCCTGTAGAAAAGTTTCCGATCGAGGTGGTAGGTTTCAGGAGGATTTATAGAAGTGATCGGGCAGAGGGAACATCTGATGAGAAGAGACTAGGTTGGGGGAGGGAGGGGGAGGGGGCTAGTGGGGCGGGGGAAAGTGGAATAAGAAAAGAAGAGGAGGAGAAAAGCTTCCTGAGCATCTGGGATATGTCTCGGGGATGATGTCGGCAATTATTTATGCTCAGCGCTGACAAGCTCAAGAGGTAGGGCCTACTCGGAGAGATGGATTTGGAAATAGAGAGTGTGGACCCGGAAGCGGTGACCCTTGACCCTCTGTTTGCCTACTACAAACAGAGGTACTAACTAACAAACTAAACGACCTCCATGTTGTGCTTTAAAAAATACGCAGCGGGTCAGATCCAGCGCGCTGCGTAATGCGACGATCCCGGGTTCGATCTCCGGGGTGGACTTTGGTTAATTCGATCCCGGGGTTCCTGCGAAAATTATTTTTGAAATACCCAAATTTTATTTTCTAATGTCGGACCAATACACCACATCAGTTTTCTTCTAGTAGTTTGTCTTGGTGCAGTTTGTTGTTGGATGACTTCCTCCTCCCGTATCGACCTCAACTTACTTCTGTATTCTCATCCCCGGAACGGACCCGGACGTGTATACGATCGGGTCATCCGTGAGCTCATATTTTCCACCCCATTCGTAAAATTTAAATTTTTCTCCAATCCTACAAGTGCCGACAGAATCTGTGTTCCGTTTTGTATCGCTACGTCGAATCAAATTACATTCCCACACGCGGTGACTACTTCCAAGGAGTCGTTTTTATGAAACTGTGGGACAAGAGGGGCAGAAGCCCCCTGGTGCCAGCTTACGAGTGCATCGCTTGGTTATACCTTTAGTTCTGATTCGACAAATAAAATGAAAATACAGGTGCTGCCTTTGGCGTACATTTTATGTGTTCGCGCACCATCAACTGAAACCTCGTCATTCGTTCCAAGATATTTGTCTTCACTGCTGGTGAAATGAACGGTGTCCACTGTGTCCATTCGACGCATTTTAATATCGTTGGTTTTTCTCACCTCTCTTTTAGGATGCCTTGGCAGGCAGGACTTCCGTCAGCAGCCCACCTACACGGAGGTGAATCCCCAGGAGACGGCCGTGCTGTCCTGTCGGGTGAGCAACAAGGTGGAGTACTGCAGTTGGCAGAAGGACCGCAAACCGATCCGGACGTTTCCCGGCAAGTACGAGTGGAACGGAGCGACGGACATGGGCGACTGCAGTCTGCGAATCATCAACGCCACCCTGGTGTACGACGACGGCGAGTGGGAGTGTCAGGTGCCGCCCTCCGCCTTCGACAAGATGGACGCGCTCAGTTCCGAACCGGCCAGGCTGGTGGTCAGAGGTGAGCACACACACACTTTCAATTGCCCTGTTATTGCAATGCAAATATCTTCTTGAGACCACCTTAGACAGCGATCATCCCGGTTCATCCCGGATAAAATCTGGAGTGCTTGACTTCTGCAACTCAGTTTGAAAAAAAGGAATGGTCATTAGTCCGAGCATAATCACAGATCAGATTTTACTGCACAATTTAAGCACTCTTTTGAAAAGGTCATTCAGCTGAGTTATGCTTTTCCATCACTATTTTTGTTTTCGGATTCTCCTGTTTCCATTTTTCATTTTTTTCAATCGCCGGTCAATGCGTTGATCTCAGTAGAATAATGTCAGTTCAGTTGGGTTTCTCCTTCGCTTAATTCGATAACAATTAGAAACGGGGAACGTTCGTAATGTAATTTTCGCTGTAGTCATATATTTTTTTTTGTAATTCACTGAAATGTAAATCACAACAGGAAGATTCTGTACCCCTCTCAGTGCTTAGACACTATGTGACAGGCACATTTTCACCAGTACCCTGGGATCGAATAATCGAGAGCCCACGCCGGGAATCGAACCCGGGACCGCCGAACCACAGTCTGTCGGTAAACCAATTGGCTTACGACGAGTCGTACTTTTTCGAGATTAGTGCAACCTATTCAGATCTTTGTGTTATTGCGTTCACGAGATATATTTTTATCGGTGTTGTCACACATATTTCGAGGTTAACGCAACTTAATTCAGATTTTTAAGTTGTTCCGTTCACGAGTTATGCCAAAATAACACTACGTCTCTGGGTTTCGATAAGTTACGATTGTAGGCATATCGTGACCACATGTGTCGCCATCTAGCAGATTTCATTGGCCTGCCATTCACGCATTCGTTGGTGAACGACGCCCTGAGGGGAGGCGGTCTCAGGAATACGCAAATTCAAAATTAAATCCTCGGCAACGAGAAAGAGAGAGAAATACAAGTTCAAATATGTTAGAGAAAGTACGGGACGGACTGTTTCTGTCTGAAAAGCGGCTTTCCTAATTGTTATTTCCGCTTCCATTATTTATCGCACGAAAACGGCGTCCGCACCGCGCCTACGCCTTGTATCCCGTTTCTCTGTGCCGACGTTAAAATTTAATAAGAACTGGGGAAATTGAAAACGAAAGGCAGAGTGATGGAGAGAGAGAGAGAGAGGGAAAGAGAGAGTCGGTCGTGTGTGTAGTTTCGGCGGCCGCACCAAGCTCTAGTCGTCGTGTAATTTCGAGTTTTACAAGTTGTGCTTAATGGTTGGTGCACGGGCGCGTCCCAACTTTGTTCTCGCGATGTCTCGACGTCAGCATTGATCTCCAGTCATGGACATGTAAAAAATAGGCGAACGTCGCTACGACTTCCGTTTGCATTGCAAAATAGTTGGCCAACCAGATCAAAAGACCCAGGATCATAAAACGAAGAAATTCTTAAAGACTATCGCGCATCACTATGTGGAAGCCCAATTTAACTTGCAAGTTTTGTGACATCATTAACCACACTACCTCAGTTTACCCCAACTGCCAGTAGATGGCGTCATACGTCCACCCTCCCCCTATTCACCATGTGGCCTCACCAAATGGTCACAATCGTAGCTTCCAGCTTAGCTCAACTATGTTTTATAGTATTAGATGAACGCAACAACGCTAAGACCAGGAATTAATTGCAATGACCTTCGAACTTGTGGCACTACAGCTTAAATTTGACGGCGCTGCGTTACGTCGTTGGAGAGCTATCGCGATAACCACAAACAGGAGAGACCAACTTTGAAGAATGAACGCAACAACATAGAACCCTGAAATAAGTTACGATGGCCGCGTTGCGTCGTTTGTAAGCCTCGAAATCATACAATAGTAGTATTTGATTTCGTCATCATTCAGTTTCATCTATTTATGTGCCTGAAAAATGTTAATCACTGAGTTAAGTGATTTATTATGCATATCACAATTTCCTCATGAATTAAATCATAATTTGTTGTTCCTGATGATTGAATATAAATTAAACCACCCGAGGCTGACAAAACGAATATATAATTATATTTTCCAAATTGATTTTTCATTTTTGAGGAGAAGCCTGGCGAGATCTGGGCCTAATAAATCCCCTTCTGAGTCACAAAATGTCGCATCACGCCACTCAAAAAATATTGAAGCCCTCGCCTTAAATATTCAAAGTTCGCGTCGAGACACACGTCAGATTTAGTTCGTCGCGATAATCGCTAGAGTGATTACGTGGATGAGTCTCTAGCCGAAATCACCAGCGGCGTCGTCACAAATGCAGCAAATGTTCGAATACAGAGAAACTGCAGACAAATGATTTCTTAATGGAATGTGACTTGTGGGCAAATGTGCCGCGCCCTTATATCTATATAGCTACCTGCATAGGAATGTAGTGAATATAATCCTGTGCTCCTGGCAAATGACGACGTCGGGCGCTAACCGTAGCAGTCACCGTAATTCTACACCTTCCTTTTTCAATCTGGTCTGGTGGCTCTCGGAACTTCTTCTCGGCCGCCATAAATATTGATTGAATCACTTCAGAATCTCAGCTCTCTCAACGTGCTTGTTTTCATAAATAAATTGGAGGAAGTGTAAATTATAGAGGGCGCGAGGGGCTCAACCAAAGTGGACCGAGCCATCGGCCGGGAACCAACCGATGGTGGTGGTGGTGGCTTCGCTTAATTCTAGAACAAAACAAAAAGAATTTCACTCACTTCTCACATCACAGTCAACGATTGAAAAAGTTCACAATCGACGTCATTCAGTAAAAATGCGAGTCGTCGTAACCCAGTCGGTATTGCGACTGACTGTGGGTCGGCGGTCCCGGGTTCGATTCCCGGCGCGAACTCTCGAAAATATCGATCACGGGGTACTGGACGTGCTCCTCGCATAGTGCCTAAGCACCATGAGGTGTATAGAAAATTTTGTAGTGCAGTGATTACAGTGAATTAAAAAATTTATAAACTGTATGTGATTTTTTTGAGGGTGGGGGAATGGATGGTTTCTCATTTTTAATCCATAAATTGGCATTAACCGACAAATAATTTGTGTTTATAACCAATCACCATCATTTTTAATTTAACCATCGTATTGTTAGAGTTAAATGAAGCAGTGATAATCCAAGGTAGTCCGTTTATTTTTATTTTTTGAGTTATGGGCAAAATTGAAATCCTGGCATGTGATTATATCGTTTGAAAATGTGACGTAGGCCTTTGGTTTTGTTTGGCACCGACAGAGGGCAGTACAAGTTGGATAGGTACCCGGAATCACATTATAACACTTAGTAAAACCTATTTAATCTCAATTCTAGAAAAATCCCGACTTACACCACTATAAAATGAGAATCACAGCCGAGAATAACGATTTAAACGAGAATGTCAATTTTTCTTAAATTATTTTTTATGCGAGTAAGGAGCTTACTTGAGAAGATTTTTCGATTCTCGATACGAATTGATCAAAGTTCATTCTAATTAAAGTTGTAGCGAGAGAGAGATTAGATAATGTGAAGACAAACGCGTGATAACGTGAGTCAATTACAATATGTATCCATCACAAGTGGTTCTGGATATAGGGCCTATGGCGGAGGACACCAGACTCATGAGTCCTTCTCCTTATGTCAAGCGCTGGCGCGTTCAGCTTTACGAGCTTTTCACCACAAAGCCAGTTTTCCTTGTCTTCTTCTTCTCCGCTCCCCGCTTCCCCTCCTCCCACCCACCACTCTAGTGGCCCCCAAGGAGCCGAGCTTAGAGTTCAACACCAGCCGACTGGAGCGCGGCCGCAACCTGACCACGACGGCCGAGGCCAACGCGGCCGTCAAGTGTCTGTCGCGTTACGGCAACCCACCGGCTGTGATCCGGTGGTACCTGGACGAGGTGGACGTGAGCGCCTACGCCACCCAGACCAACGCCACCGAACCGGACAAGCCGCGCACCTGGCTGGCCACCAGCGTCCTACGCTTCGTCTTTCCGCGGACGGCCAATGGACGACTGCTGCGCTGTCTCACCTTTCACGACGCCTTCGAAGTCAAGTCCAAGGAGATCAATGTCAAGGTCAACGTCCAGTGTAAGTACTCGCACCGCCATTTATTACCTCTAACAGAACCTCTGGGAATAATAATCATTTAAGATGAATTAATTTTGTCAATATTAATGTGCATGGGGATTTCAAATTAATTTCGCCTCTCGCCACTCAGTTGGCGGAGAGACAGACTTGTGTGATGAGTCCTGAGTTCGACTCCCGGCATCTTCTCTCGTTAATTTGATCCAGGGGTGCTGAAGAAATTGTGCCATCCTCGCATTGTGGCGAAGCACCGAATGGGGGCACAGTTAAAATTTCATTTCGGTGCTCTCTCCATTTGGGACAACTATTAGAAAAATTGAAGTAATATATGGTCACATTTTAGCAAGAAGAATCCTCAATTTTCTTAAATTTGAGGGCAATCTTTAGTCCTTTTTCTAATCAGATTTTTTAATAGAAAATGTGCCCTTCAAATAGGTTTCTGTTTTATCTAAGACGAGTTTTGTCCATGCTTTAACCGAACTCAAGATGTATATAAATCGTCAAAGTTTTCTTTTATTCCATGGTTCCATGACTTTGATGAATGAGGCGAGTAGATTCGTTAGATGAGATTTGAAAAAGGTGTGCGGGCCTTTTGTTTAAGCGGTGATGGCCTCGAATCTGGACAAAAGTGAGATTTAGATCTGGCAGAGTGGAAGAGCCAGGTGAGCCTATTGCGGAAAAGACTTGCAATTCCCAATTCTCAGTTGCATTACCTTTTCTATGGCCTCGTACAAAATTGCGCTCTTACCGATAAGGGTTTCGGCACTTAAGAACTCTCTGTCCCGACCCTTTCTATGCCCCAGCCGCTGGATTCGGAATTCGAGGCTGGAAAACATTACCTCGACGACTCCAGGGCATAGCTTCTATTTTATCTTTTAATCCAAATATATGGTAAGGCACATTTTTATAATTGATTTCGAGGACAAAGGTGGCTCTATTCGTTAACGAACAATGCGAATGATTAATTAATTGCAAATAACCAAATTACTAAAATTAAAATGAAACACATATAATGTGGTGAGTTTCCACCCACCACGTCAAAACACATAATATGCTTATAAATACACTTAAATGATTTACGCGATACAATGCCGATCGTGATCTACGCCCATATGCGCATATATATAGACCATCGCCATCGCCATCTGTCGAGCAGTCGTGTAAACTCGTCGCAAATTCAACGCGCCGAACCATAGACATAAATAGACTGAGTGGAGCTATCTTTTCGTCTATCGTCTAGACATTCGGCCGGGAATTGAACCTGCGTTCTAGGATGAACGAATGAAGTACTTCGATGCGTTCACCACTACGTGTAGGCTAGCCTACATTGCAAAAAGTCTAACCTTATAATTAAGATATCAGTGTACTTAAATTATATTAATCTTTTGAGAAAAGTTTTTATCTTGTTAGAGAATATCTTCTTATTTTATGAGAAAATGTTGTCTTACTTTCTTTCATCATGTATACGTCTCAATTTGAAAATGAGACAACTGCAAAATATGATATTGCTCTCGATCGAATTCAGTTGGAAACAATTGATTAAAACAATTGACAAATAATGTGAGAGAATTTTTATTTTGAGACAAAATTTTGTATCTCAAAAATAAAAGAATTTCATTTTATACAATTATTTATCTTAGTTTTTCCAAAACTAAAAAGATAAAAATTGATCTTAAATTTAAGATATTTTTTTTTTTACAGTGAGTATAGTTATTTGATTGAGGCTCTTAAATCTGCTAGAAGATTCTGTAGGCTTTTAAATCATATTACGGTCTGGGTTTGACTTCCGGTAAGAGATATTCCCCAATCGCAGCGTATTCAAATTTAAAAAGAATTGCTTTAAATTAATGGATTGTGTATATTGTGTTTTTTCTGCTGTTTAATGTTTTTCATTTGTCGTTTCGCATGCCAGATCCGCCAATCACGACCCTGCAAGGCCGTCCGGATCACGAGCTGGAGGAGAGCGTGGACTCGCTACGCCTGACGTGTACGGCCGACGCCAATCCTCCGGCCGAGATCACCTGGAAGAAGGACGGCGTTGACCAGCACTCGTCCAGCAAGATCGAATTCTCGCCGCTCAAACGCACCCACTCGGGCGTTTACATGTGTCAGGCCAGGAACGCCCTCGGACTTAACGTCACGCCTACTGTCAGTGTCGACGTCAAATGTGAGTAATACGCGTGTGTGTAATTAACCGAACCAGAAGTACTCATCAAGCCAATTAAAAACAATTATTCCGAATTTGCCAACTGAAATGAAATGAAGTCTTGTTCTGTTGAATCGGGGAGACAGAGAGAGCATGTAATTAACCTTCTCAAAAAATAAATCCAGTTTGGTTGCGCGATCGCATAATTAGCAATTTTAAATATTAATTAAAAATAGTTTTGGAAGTAGCGAGTTAATTAACGTGATATCCGATACTTTTCTCGAAATCAACTACGATGGTGCAATTAATGTTTGTTTAAGGTTTAATTAAATTTGTGGTCGACACTTGTTTGGTCGCGTTTCGGGACTGCTAATATTTCTCGACTTAAAGGTCACACCCGTTGGCTGGTTTTCCTGCTCGGCGCATGTGCAAACGGTTATTGCCATCCTTCAGGGGCGGCAAACGGCTCCGCCCAGGTGCAGCTGGTTTTTCCTCATCCCATTCCGTAGCTACTTCGATAGTCATAAATATTAAAATGAGTGCAGCAACACGACATTTTCCTTTTAACCACACCCGCTAATGAATTGTGCGATGAATTGTTTGGAACATTCTGAAAATTAACAAAATTTCATTTACAATGAAATTACGTTTTCATAAATTACTAGCTTCGCTCGGCTGTCCCCGTCGTGTCAACAAAAGTATTATTTAATATTTTCAATCATTATTGCTGATTTTTCTCGTGTTATAATGTAATGACAATGGCGCCCCAACACGAGAATTTTTAAAAATAAATTAGAATTCCCAAACGTTTGACAATTTAAATATCTAATCCCTTCATAACGAAAATGTATTTTCTTCCTAATTTGTATAATAGTACATTGAAATAAAATAGTACGTTTAAATAATAATTTTAAATTCGGGATCTATTGTGGAAATTGTAGCTGGCATCTCTGGTAGCACGTGATTGGCGCACGTGAGAGCAACAACGCCGTTTTGATCAAGTGATCCATCTTGGAATTTTCCTTTTTAATGGCAATCCTTAAAACTTCAACGATTGATATCTGGAGAAATACTCGAAATTGAGGTAAAAAATAAGTTTCACTCGACTAAAAATTTGTGGAACTATCTACAGCTCAAATTGTATTCAATTTCGTTAAGCCGTAAAAAATATGACAAACTTTTTGTATGAGAGTTGCTGAATTGCACGTACTGTGTCGTATGTTTACATGTTCTTATTGGTGCGGTTCTGTTTCGTTTGCCAGACGCGCCCCGGATACGCAACGTGACGCCGACGCGGGCCATGGTGAGCCTGTCCAACCGCACCACCCTCTCGTGCTCGGCCGAGGGCAATCCGGCCCCCGCATACCGATGGTTGCACAGCCTGACCGGAAATCCCGACGAATCGGTGGAGGCGGGGAAGGAGGCCACTCTGCTGCTGCGCAACACAACCTACGACAACCAGGGCAAATACGTGTGCGTGGCCACCAATATTATCAACGCCCGCGAGAGGGCGGTGCAGTCGCAAGAGGTGCTGGTCGAAGTTTTCGGTAAGTGTTTCAATTCAAATTTAAAGTTTTAGAAAAAGAATTAAAACGTATAAAAATCGCGCGAATCATCATGATCTTGATCTGTAGATTTTTCTTCTGACATTTTGTAAAACGAATTGACAATTTCTTGAAAAGACAGAACTGTCACAGAATGTTAATCTTTCCGGTGAACAATAAAACGCCAGTTATGTTTAGTGATTTAAAAGTTTCCCTCGAGCGAGACATAAAAATGTATTAGATAAAAATAGTGCGCCAGTCAGCCTAATAATCACTGCGCCGCATAGCAACGATGTCTTACAATTTGCCCACTTTCGGGCGGAGCTTTAAGTTTGCTGGCGTTACTTGCGAAATACAGGGTGGTGCATAAGTGTTCGTCTTAGCAATTTCTCGGCCGATACAGTTTCAATGCGAGTTAGGTACCGTATTTATCGACTCATCTGGCGCATGACCTATTGACCGCTTGACCTATTGACAAAACATGACATTCTTTGACGAGTTACAGCGTGATGTTCTAGTCCCTGAGGGTTCGCGTTTATCGGCTGATCTGGCGCAGGGCCTATTGATGGTGTTATTCACTCATCCAACCGGGTGAACGTTCATTAAATAATTAACACTCAGTTTCGACATATCTGCCTCTAAGTCTTACCAGTTTAACTGCAGATAATACGAACACATTAGCCGCGGGCGCACCCCCGGTTCGACCACCACTGAGATTGCGGCCAATTAGACGGCGTCTTCGTGTCGCCCTCTCACCAACATAATACCAAGAAGTTTGCGCCATTAAACGATACAATTTGATGTAACGTTGGGTGGAGGAAGAAAAGGGAGGCCCTATCATAAATGTGAGGCGAACACAACCATTCTCATTGGTGGATCGCTCTCTCCAGAAATTGACAGGCATCGCAGGCTTAAAGTGCAATCAGAAACCGTTTCGCCTCCTTCTTCAACTATACTTTATACCGACCACTGTAATTACGATCGAAAAGAAATCATTTATCTTTTGCCTGTGTGTGCGTGTGTAGCCGGGGGATTCTTTTTTCCTCGTTTTCCAAACGCAATCGCCGAGCGAATCCTTTTTATACCGGACCGTCAATTGCTATCTGGTCCAACTCTAAGACCATGGACTAAACAAGAGTTCCCACTCGGTAGAGCGAACCAAGAGATCCTGACGGAATTTGCTTCGAACTAATTTCTCATGGACGAAACACCTGACGCGCCTCCAACGGTGACTCGCAATATTAACTACGGCACATTTGGGGAAGGACACGATCGATTTTGCGACGTTTTTAAAGCATTTTACTATTTCAAACGATGAAATCAAGAGTGGTATAAAGCGGAATTTACAGTTATAGTTGTTTCGCCACAGAAAAAGAATACGAACGAAATCGCTTCTTTTCTCTAAGTGGAGACGCTTGTCTAGTCCATGCGGTTTGGGTCAACGTTTAAGCGCAACACGTTCTCCAGTAGTTCAAGAATTGTCGACTTTTATTCAACGAAGATAAAGGTTGCTTCTATTAAATCGAACCGTTGCAACTTTCGATCAATTTTGTTTCTCTTTTATTCCAAACAAGTATCGAGAGAAAAAATCAAATATGAAAACTGTCAACATGTGTGTTGGATCAAATGGGTGCGTTTGATATGTTGTTGCTGGTATAGAAGATCTATATATTAAACAAACCGAGTATGTTTTCTCAATGACGATAACAGAACCGGACAGTGAGCCAAACACAATGTTGAAATTCTGTTCGCCGCTAGGTCTCGCCACTGTCGATCCACGGTTGTAGATTGCCGACATGATCGCCCGGAATCTATTTTATGAAGCCGGTTTGGTTGGGGGTTTGGTTGGGGGTTTGGTTGGGGGTTTGGTTGGGGGTTTGGTTGGGAGGTTCGTAGCTGCCGAACGCAGACGGTGGTCGGATAGCTAGCGCAAATAGAAAATAGTTGACGCCTGTCAAAAGCTCCGCGATTGTTTCCGCGATGACAAAGTCGGAATTTATTTCTTTTCAATTCGAGAGCGCCAGTCAACGAACTGAAATGGCATAGAAACCCATAAGATAAATCTCTATAGAGGAAGTATCTCGCAATTACTTTATTATGTTTCTAAACTATATTCCGTGCTTCGGCACCTAACGAGAGTCCTATGTGATGACTGGGATCGTATAAAGGAAACCCTGCACCGGGAATCGAACTCGCGACCCTCGCACCTAGTCTGTCTCTCAACAAAGTTACGACAGTTCATAAGAAACTATTTTTTCTGCTGCATTTCCGAGAATGTGACAACCTCGCAATTCCGGTTACATTGGAAATTTGAGCGCCATCTAGTGGGAGACGGTGCTCGTGTTAGAATTAGAAGATGGCGGTGCTGATAATGACCGCCATCTTGAAGACACTAGCGCAACTAGCGATTTCGCACAACATTCGCCATAGACATGCGCAAGCTTGATAGTACGGCTTTGATTACGACTTTGCTCTAGATTCTCTACCTCTTTGGCTCGAACAACTTAGTTTTATTTCCAACTCGTTGCTGCGTTTTGGTTTAGCGACAGCGAGAGAGAGGTTCTGGATTTTTAACGCCCGCCGGGCCTCATCGTCTTTAAAATAGACACGACGAAATAGGGAATCTCCGGAGAGATGATAATTGTATTCTGGGCGTTGAATAAGAACGTCTGGTTGCGATGGTGGGTCAAGCAATCATGGTGAAGCCGGGAGGAGTGGGCAGGAGTAAGCGAGCGAAAGGCAAGTCCGCGGCTTTGGACAAACAGGAACCGGCTCTCTATTTTATTCACGCGATTTCGTTAATATTGTATAGTCGAAGTCGTGCGCTTTGTTTACCTGGCTTCGCAAACGTCTCTCGACTCGTTACGATTTCACGACACCCAACAAATTCGTTTACCGGTACTGCGTTCTCGGCATTCGTTAATCTCAATGGCTAGGCGCGGTAGGTGGCGCTGGTGTCTGACTCAGTCGCTCTATTATAGAGAACTAGCGTCTGTGAAGGTGCTGACGTCACTGCCGCGGGCGGGCGAGATGAACTGATGTCACACCTATGATGAGGAGAAAAAGAGGTCTCGAACCGACGTAGCGAACTAATGGGGATTGGAGCGGGCAGGTGCTGGCCTCCTGATGGCGGACGAGTATGTTGCTGATGCCCCTCGATGCGAGGCAATCCCACAATGCATCTGATGATATCGACAGCAAATGCTAGATGATAATTAATTTGAATTAATAAGATTGAGTTACCTTGGGATTCGAACAATGGGTTGTCTTCTTTCCGGGGCTGTCCAAGAGTTAACATAGTTTCTTTCTATGAAATAATGTGTTTGTCAATTGTTTTCTCAAAATGTATCCAATTTTGAAATTTTCTTAGCGCTAAAATTCGAGCCCAACTATTTACCTTGTATTATCTTGTCGCCAGAACAGATTCATTGGAGAAAATTTAAAAAAAATGTAATGATGGAGTCACCAATAAATTGGTTCCTTCAAGTTGCCAAGACAGACATCACTTCTCATTACTGCGTCGCTAAATTGGGGGCATAATTTTTTCTTCTCTGCAAATTAGTTATTTAGGTTAAGTGCACGACCGGAGAAGTCAGCAGCAATTTGATCTTATCCCTCTCTCCTTCTCTCCTAATGGCGCAGCGCCGATCGTGTACATGTCAATATTTCTAGCGACTCATCTTTATTTCGCAAATCAGTCCCCTCGCGTTCGTCTCCGTTCCCGATCCAATATTTGCACTGGGCTCACCCATCTCCTCCTCCTCATCCTTCCTCCTTCTCTCTCTCACATACACATACGGAACCCCCACTGTACATGTATAAAGCCTGGCCATTTCCTACAGGCGACAGGCGGACGCCGTCATCTCTACAGTACTGGATTTGTCGCAACCCGAGCGTCAGTTTTTGTACGGCAATGGTCTGCACTTTGCGACGTCGGAAAGAAAGTCGTAATCTTTCGTGAGAGAATCGTGGCCGCTTTACTCTCCGAGACATGTCCTATTGACACAGACTTTGTGCTCGGCTCATGTTCGACTTCAAACAACCTCTCCGTTCACGGCGCGTTAGTACAACATGTCAGAATATTTAACAGGTTTATCGATATATACCCAAACCAAACAATCGATAGTGTACACATTTGTATGACTATCACGCGTGACTACGTGGAAGCTTGGTTTACGGTAGTCCTAAACTTCACAATCTTCTTTGCGGGCGTGACGTCATCACACGCCATCCATTTACCACCAACTACAACCTCATTAAAACCTCCCGCTCTTCAACCTCACTTAACTTCCTGTAGATGGCGACACATGTCTGAAGAAATCCCATGCACCACGTTCATAGGCTCGCAATTGCAACTCGCCGACGTCCTTAGACGTTGAGTTGTTTTTCTAAATTGCTATCTCTTGAACACAACAACATAAAAACCTGAAATAAGTTGCGTCGCCTGTATAATTTGCGGCACTGCACCCAGGCGTAAATTTCGCTTTGCTGCGTTATGCCGTTCTTCAGCTATCGTGAGGAATCCGATTGTCATGAACGCAACAACGTAAAGACTTGAAATAAGTTGGATTCACCGAAACATTTGTGCCATTTCATCAAGCGTAAATTTCATAGCGGATAGACAGATTAGAAACAAACATGGTAGCTCAAAATATGCTTTATTTTGGGGATTGATGTGAATTCGACTGTGACAAATCCTGAAAGCATTGTTACCAGTTTAATATTTTGAGACATCGGCCCTAGCCTGGCTTCGTAACAAAGTTGAGATCGTGAGCGCGTTGGTTGACGGCGGATGGTCGAAGCTCGCTAGACTATATTTTTCAACAGGATCAAAACTGAGATTTTGGCTCATAAATGGCTGAAAAGTGCTTGTGTTTCGAATCCACTTGTTATACATTTTTGCAGCGCGTATTGTCTGTCTGCTCGACATTTACGCAGCCATTTGGAATTCTGCGAATCGTCCCTCAAAATCGCTACAGGGCCACTTTACAAGTCCAAATTTCAATATCGCTTTTCCGGAAGATTCGAGCATAAAATGTACACGATTCGTGGCTTCTAGTCACTAGTCCTAGCCATTTTATGCTTTCTGCCTTATTGATGAAGACTATTCCTTGTCGCCAGATCAATTTTCTCGAACATGTATTTTTATGCGACGATCTGAAACTGATAGAAATATTATCTATGCATGAACTTTGATAGGTCACTTAGTTTAATTTCGTTTCTGGTTTTATAAGCACTACAGAGTGTACTAGTCCATAATAAAATACGATTTCCTCCAAGGAAATGTCATTTTGTTCTGACGTTAAATATCATAATATTTTCCTGTAAATTCATTACTCAATAAGCTAGCAGCTATATATAATTGTTAACTGTTGTAGCTGTGTGGGAATAGCCCATATCTACAATTTTTATATACCTCATATTTGGTTGCTGAAATAATTATTCGTCTACAAATCAAAAGTGTCGTTCCATAAATATTGTAATATCACAATGTCGAAAAAAGGAGTACAACCTCCTCCAAAGCGCGCTGCCACGAGGAGAGGTACTGGATTCGGGTTCATTCCGGGTTCACAAATTGAAATAGATGAAGAGAGCACAACATCCGGCGGGGGTGCTTCTGCCTTTGATTTCTCAGGAGATAACTTCCCACCGCGACATAGATCCGGTGTAGAGGCAGAACAACCCCCAACCAATGATCAGAAAGATGACATGACAAAAAAACAAGTCAAACAGCCAGATAGAGGCTCTCTCACACCATCCCATGACAGTGATGAACACAATGCGATCACACCTGATTTCATGAAAGATTTAATGCCGACGATCTGAAACTGATAGAAATATTATCTATGCATGAACTTTGATAGGTCACTTAGTTTTATTTCGTTTCTGGTTTTATAAGCACTACAGAGTGTACTAGTCCATAATAAAATACGATTTCCTCCAAGGAAATGTCATTTTGTTCTGGTTAGGCACATGCGTGAGTTTAAAATCTTGAGCGTGGCCGTTACAATTTTTTAAAGCCCAAACAATTGACATTTCCATGTAGAAAAACATGAAATAATTCTTAGGGTAAATCGGCGAGTTAAGATTGCGAGCCTGTGCACATGGTGGGAAGGATCTAAGTAGACAAGTATCGCCATCTGCCGGCAGTTAAGTGAGACTGAGAGGCGGGAGGTTTAAATGAGGTTGCATCCAAATAAATGTCATATTGTTTGGCGGCTCACTCACACACTCGCGATGATAGATTTTGTAATAAAAACAGGATATACACGTTCAGATTTTAAACTCTCTTTTATACTTGATAGGCCAAAACAGATTGACATTTCCATGGAACTCAAATCGTTACAGATAAACCGTGATGTATATGAATGATGAAGTTTTCGAACTCTAGATCTTTTACCCTACATGATCCAACTGCTTCGATTTCGTTGGGCCATTTCAGTCTTATTTACTTTCAACTTGACATTTTTTGGGGGCTCAGTCCTCACATTTCCGTCGTTATGGCCACGAAAAAGCTTCTTTTGAGAGCAACAGTGTTTCAGAGTGCGTTTTTTTCTCTTCTCCTTTTCAAGAGTGATCGGGAAAAAGTGTTTGTTCTCTGTGAATATCCGGCGTCGTTCTGCTTTTTTAAAAAACATGGTTGGTGTTTGTTTTTTCATGTCACAGGACCTCCCCAAGTGCTCACCAGGGGTTCATCTTCCAACAGCAAGGATTCCATCTTGACCGACAAGGGATTGGACGCCGTCATTAGGATTCCCTTCTGCTCCAAACCCAATCCCTCCAAAGTGAGCTGGGAGTGGGGGAGCCTGCTACTTTCGGCGGGAGAGGGCGCTGGCGGCAAGTACATCGCCAACGACATCGTCGAGGTAGGACACCATGTCGTTATTTTTTTTAAAGATTTGATCACAAAATGGATGAATCCGAATGTGCTGAACGTTTCCGTATATGCGCCACTTTCTAATTGATGCATCAATTGTCCGCTGGTCGAGCTCATTCCACCCCTTCTGAATTTGCCCTCTCAGTTCATCCACATTGAACAGTCTTCTTTCTATAGACCTTCTCTTGTAGACCACCTCGAATCCCATCGTCCATGGGGTTCACACGGGGACTGTTTGGTGACCACTAACCAGGTTCGATAAATTCAGTCGTCTCCTAAGTGAGTCTCCTGAGTGAGGCATTCTTCGCACGATAGGCTGGAGCGCCATCGTGCTGAAAATGAAAAACTCTTGAGATTTCTTTCATGTCAGGAAGCAAGCACTCGCCGTTGACCTTTGTACCAGATTCAACAAAATCAAGCGCAGTGTGACCAGTGTGATTTTGGGCCTTAAGAATTTAAATGATGACGTCATACAAATGAGGAAGACACAATGACAATTAAAAGAGAAATCTATTGCCAACATGTATATTTATTTCACAGCAAATTGTAGCGTCCAATTTTGGAACACTAATAACTTGTCCGCGGCTCGTCGCCTCTCTATTTCGTTGAAGATATAAATTCAGAAATTAAATTATTATTGAATATTATTCTCGCGTGAAGCTAGTTGATAAAGAAATCCATTTTCTTACAATTACGCGAAATAAGGCGAATGTTTCGCTAGGCTTGGGCCAATCTACGGAGGCAGGAAGAGGAAAACAAAAATTCGTCGTCGAAGGCTGCTCGCCTCTCTTCTTCGTAATTGAAAATCCATTCGTTATCTCGACCATAATTCGATTTCAGCCCATTTCCATAATATTATTGCACGAAGTGTCGCGACTTCACTCCATTAAGTAATCTAATCGAGTAAATATTCCGCCGCGTTCAACTCTCTCTGCGCTAAAATACATAAATTGTGCCACCGCTTCTGCCAGGATCTGGTCTGTTCAGGTGACATGTGTGCGCGGATCCAATATGGAATAGAGGGGGAAAAGGGGACGTCAAAATTTATTGCCCCCCCCCCCCTCACAACGCGTTCTACCAACCGTACAATGCTTTTCGAGCGCCTTCATAGGTGAACAATTCACGAAGAACAGTCTTGTGACTAATATTGAATCATGTATCTTAAATACTATAAGACATAGTTAGTCGTTCCTGTCTATGATCCAGGAGCTCACCAACGGCGTAACGCAGTGTCATGTGGTGCCGAAAATTCTACGGTCATTGCAACTTTTCTCAGGTCTTAATGTTGTTCCGTTCATCTAATACTATAAAACGTAATTTGTTTCTCTTATTCATCAACGGCGTATCGCAGCGCCATGACATTTACGCTGGATCTAAGAACATTGCAACTTATATCAGGTTTTAATGTTGTTCCGTTCAACTAATTCTACAAAACAAAATTGGTCTCTCCTTTCTCTTATTCATCAACGCTCATCAACGGCGTAACGCAACGCCATGACATTTACGCTGGATCCGAGAACATTGCAACTTATCTAAGGTCTTTATACTGTTGCGTTCATGAGATACGATTTTAATAAAACAAAAATGTCGTTTCGTCTGCGGCCGGGGCATAGGGAGAATGGTATTATGATATATGCTGACATGTTGACGGAATTTTTGTGCGAGGTTGTTGTTGAGTGTGGCTAATGACGTCACAAAAGCAAATATGATTGCGAATCTTGAGACGACCCTCGACTATGAATAAAAATAGAACGACCATATGGTACGGTGAATGGAAAAGTGGGGAACTGTGGGTTGATGTCAAGTTGACGCATCCCGAAAAGACGAATCTACAAAAGATTGGTTCTCGGTTGCAGAAGAAGCAGGAAAAAGAGGCATCGATGCTCCAACGAATATAATGAAGTAATGGTGGCTGTTGAACAGAGCTATATACACGAGTATATTGCAAAGTTTTTCATTTATCGTCAGGAGGGTTTCTCGGCGCTTTCGAAGCCAACGACTGAACTCGCTCTGGCGCCCGGCGTCTCTACGAGTGTGAACGAACGTCTTAGCTTTTTCTTACAACTGTATTTCTAGTCTTCACTCGTTCGCCCGCTCTTCCTTCGCTCGTTGCCAGAGAGAAAAACGTCTTCAAATTCGATCCACTCGGAACACACGCTTTATTATTCGCTCCCCGATACATCTCCCTAACCCCACCCCCATCCCCCTACTAACCACCCACAAGCCATGCACCCACCCACGCTTCCCAATGTGCTGCCACTGACATGTGTTCGAGTTACCATCCATTACGACAAGATAAAATGGATGTAAATTTCGAAAGGCAATACAATTTGATAAGTTGTTTTCGGAAAGGATAAAGTTGTAGCCGAGGCTTATCTGGTGGCACCCTCGCCCCCCCCCTCCATCGTCTGGGTGCTATCCCGATCCCCGCATTCCGTTCAACCACACCGAGTTATCCCCCTCCCCCAGGAAAATCATGAATGTTATCCAGAAGAAAAGTTTAGTTAATGGTTAAGAGTTTCTTAAAATATGGAATAGTGAAATTCGGTTAACTTGACTCCGGAACCTGAAACCTGATCAATTCAGATCAGGTTTCGTTCTGTTGTCTTTTTATTGAACCACGAACTATGTTTTTATATCGTCTATGCACTTTATACTGTATATGTCTATGAAGTTTTATGAGGAGTCGTCTCTAAAATTGCATTCTATTTTCATCACGGTGATGAAAAATGTATTGACGATCGTCTTCATTTTCGTTTGAACATGTTTTCGATATCCTCCGAAGACACAGTGTAATCCATTTCCTTTTGTGTATGTTGAGAAGTGATGGAATTGGGTGAAATGCACCCGCGTCGGGAATCGAACCCGGAACCTACGCACATGTAGAGGGACCTATACCTAATACACGGAAAAAGGGGACTCCACACGGCGTCTTCACGGCAATAGTAGGCAATTACACAACCTATTTCAAATCTTTATCAATCGTCAGCTTTGATTGATTGATTTGAGCGATTGATTGTATTGAAAAAGTTTAATGGTTTTAATTACAATATTTTACAATTTGAAAATTCGAAACGTTTTCACTTAGTCACGCGTTCTAAAAATGCGAGTTGGGGGATACAATTGTTAATATTGATAGTATTTTGACTATCGATAGTAAATTATGATCAATTATTTTTCTATAATCTATCCACTCAGTCATCGAAATTGAACGATTCAATTAAATTACGCGGCATTGCATGGAAATTACATTACACAATTTCCGTGTATATCAATTTCATGTGTCGAACGCGTATCAAATTTTGGGTAAATCTAGGTAAGGCTGAGCAGTTTGGGGTCTCAGAATGATAAGATATTGAGTCAGGTTTGAAGCAGTCCTACGTAACTGTGATCTGTTCAAGACGGCGCGAGCCAATATATACTTCTTGTGCCATTGTCTGAGAGAGAGCCAACGATTTTGCGCCGCGAATACGACATCCCTTCGATATATACTCGTCCGATATATATATGGAATCACTTAACGATCGCTGATGTTTTTACACACGCGTTAGAAAAACGAATCTGGTTATGTTCCGTTGGAAGAAAGAAGCTATTTGAGCGCGCGCGCGAGAAAGCAAACGCCTGGAGATGGAAGCACTGGCTTTTCTGGAACGCGCGCGCTCGCGCGGTCCAACGAAACATACGCATTTTGGCAGATATAACTTCTTTCACTGCCACATATACTCCTATACACACACACACATGAAATGAGTCGTAGGCTAATGTTTTTCATGTTCAATCCACCGACCCGACACGTCGTGCCCTGACCCGAAATCCGCGTCAGCGACAATTCACTGTATCGGGGGTTGAACTGTCTCGCGTCGTTGAACAGTGTCCCGGCTGACTTTTGAGGACCTGGAGCGAAACATCATCTCGTAGTTATGTTGTACTACTTAAATATTAATCTTTAATTGAAATTATTGATTAATCGAATTGAAAAAAGTAACTGGAAGGAGAAGATTTGGGCTCCAAGTTTGTCGCTTTTTATAAATCGAAATTCGGGATATATTTGGATCTTGAAATGCTAGACGTTTGATTTTAGACTCATTCATTCGCAAGCCGACCCTTCTTGAGCTACGTTGGACAATGAAAAAGAAAGAACGTCTCTTCAAGATCTTTCGAGATTTTCTTCATGTCTTCAGAACCAAATTTTCCTTAGCCCTCAACTTTAAGACAAAAAATAAACCAGTCGTAAAAAAATTGTTCGAACCAATCCCATCACTCGCAGACACATTTGCCATTAGCGGTCGCTAGGTGTCGCCATTTCCACCACCACCACCAACAAAAAAACTTACACTTCCGGCAGACAAAAGAGTTCGACATTGCCCGAATGGGCTTTTCAATCTCCATACAGAACGAGAGATTTGCCTACGGAAACGTCTGCTGCGGAAACAAGTTCCGGCCACCACCCGATCAGCAACCCCTTAGGTCATCCGCGGATCACATGCGCAGCTTACGGGGCATTGACGACGGAGGTTGGCGACCCGGCAACCGGATGCTGACCCAACCAGTGACGACCCGGTCATTTTGTTTCCCCTATCATCTCATTTATGCCAAAAAATAGCTACATTACGTCTGCCGGGGAAATGACTGTCGTATACATACTGTATAAAAATAGATTCTCCTGAGACCTATGTCTGCACACGTGGACACATCCAAATTGAACACTCCACAAATATAGGAATTTTTGTCCATTTTAGTTTCGGTCTCAAGCGGTTACACAGTGTGTGTGAGAGAGGATGAGCAAGTGCGATGGAGGCTACTGAAAGCGAAACAGCCCGGGATTGAAGTCACTGGAATTGAACGACTCTGATGTCACTATTTCGAAACTCATTCCAGAAATATCCAACCACCACAAAATCGTATTGGGCTCTGGCTCTGTTCAATACATTGCCATCATACCCAAACAGATAAAGGAACTTTCGTTTCAAAGATGTAATTGTTTAACAAAAAGTAATCCATTTTTTCTCTCCACTTCTTCCACCAGCTTCAACGAAAACGACACGCCACCATTTAAAAACACTTTACTTTTTGTAATCGAGCGAATTGGGAGTTTTATTTCTGCGCAACTGGAGGCCAATAGCCGAACTGCACAGCATTTATTAAAAACAGATGCGACGGCACGAAAATAGTAATGCATCGGAAGTATAATTGAATGAAAAGTGGAATTTTTTAAAAGCGTTTTCTTTTCTTATTGCTCCTCATGGATCTTTCAACTACATTTTCTTTCCTTGCATACTTCAGAGTGGGCTATCAGCCTATTCAGTGAAGCGGCGTTTACACTGGAGAAGATCGACTCCAATAAGATCCGCTCCTCGGCGACCAACGTTCCTACGATCTTTTCGGTTTACACCAAATATGGAGTGATGCAGTGTATCATCCACACGCCGTTGTCATATTTCTCAAAAGATGGCGCGGCTGCACGCCAATTTAATGAAAATATTTCTCAGTAGAGGCGCTGGTGCAAGAAAAATTGGCGCCAAAAATGAGCGCTCTTGTGCCATTGCCGCTGATGGAGCGCTGACGGGACAATAGGAACAATTTCTATTCGTGATGGGAGCGACAAACGCTCCAAGGAGCCGCTCCTCGAGGCCTCTTTCGCTCTTATGCGACGAAAATCGGATCCCTAGGAGCCGATCTTCTCAGGTGTAAATTTAGCTTTAAAGATCCCATTATGCGCGTATCAACTGTCTCGAAAAAACTCAGGCTAAATTTATTTGGCCAACCACAGCTCCTGACCATGTGGTTCAATAGAATCTGTTGGACTCGGTCGACCCTCTTGTATCTCCTCCGCTTCGTCCGATCGCACGCATTCTTATGAAACAGTTGTGCCACGTCGTGTCCATCTTTGGCTGATCAAAAAACGTCGGCCGCCACGTCTTCCGATCTCGTTGCTTTTAAATGGGCAATGCCAGGTGGAGGGGGGTGGGGGAGTGACCTTGTCGAATCGGGATTGAAAGCTTGCTCAATTATGGTCATTGGGTCCGGATGGCCTGGATGGAGGAAAACTGTGAAGATCTCTTGAGCATGCGCAAAAGACCGCCGTTCCGCCATAAAAGTAACCATGGACAACGAAGACATTCGACATTCTTTTACGAGTCATGAGGTTTTTTTTTCTTTTTTTTTGGTCCTCTCCATTTGGTTGGTCCGAGCACTTTTCCTATATTCTTTTCAACTCTCGGCGTCTAAAGCGAGGAATCGACTTGACTGCTGCCTTGGCACAGAGTTGCTGATCCGACTTATACACTCGGTTTCATTTTCATTTCGCCTAAAAGGCTTATTATCATATTGGACTTGACTCTGCTGCGTCACCACCGAAGAGCCGGATTAATCTGACCGGTTTTTGGTGTACGTAGGGACGGGTGTGCCGGCGGCGATTGAAATTGCTCGAGCGGCCATCGTCTTCAAGATGGTTTCCAATATACGGAATTCACGTTTGTTTGGTCTCCGGTGCCGGGGTCTTCGTTTTTCATTCGAACTGAATGTTCCCTATTTATTTTTCGAACGATCGGCTGATGAAAGTCGAAAGTTTCGACAGACCAATTTCCTTGATGCTCTCTGATCCAAACTATTCACGAACACTTGATATATTGAAACGACTATTGGAAATTCAGAGGTGCGCCATCAAATTATACTTATATTTTATTATTGTATCGATACGTCCCGTTGCCGCTCAGGTGGTTGGAGGACCGTGTCGTCGACGGTTCGGGTTCAATTCCCGACACCGAGTTTATTCCGATTATTGGTTTCCGGATGCAGTCAAATTAGGCATTGCCCACATCCCGGATATAGGGCGGTGCACACAGAATCATCGAATACACTGTGCTATAAAACGCAGTTTGGTGTGTCAGGGATTCGATAACTCATAAACGTCGTAAAACAGCGCCATGAAATTTACACTGAAATTGACGCTGGCGTCAACTTCCGTTGCACTGTTCAGACGGTGTTTTATTATGTGGGTTGATTCCGGAATTATTTTGTTTATAACAAAAACAGCTCAACCGATTTCAATGAAATTTTGTGGGAATATTCTTCTGGCATGTCAAAATGTCTGACAACAATAGTGGACGCTCGTAAGTTTGGCGGGACAACAGTAATTCAGTCATTCTACAGTCCAGACCTCGCTCCATCTCATTTTCACCTTTTCGATGAGATGAAGGACAATCTCCTCTGAAGTCACTTTGCTACTGGAGAAGATCTTAAAAAGTGGCGCTCCATTGGACTAATTTTTTCCGCTCAGGCATACAAAAGCTATCACAACAATGCCAAAAATACACCGAAGCGGATGCAAATTATTTCGACAAGTATTTATGCTAATTAGCTAAAAAAATAAGTTGAATTCTATTTGAGTCGGTTTAGCCTTTTTCGTTAGATAAATCACATTCCGGAAACTTTTAGATCAATCCTCGGCAACTTAAATTCGGTTCTTTCCAATGGCCAAGTAGAAATTGCTGACGTCTAGAAATTGTTATAATTTTGGTTTGTTGGAATGAATCCGCCCCATTCTGGTCTTGAAAATTAACAGGGTTTCTTTTCTTCCTACAAAGCACTCTTGTCTACTAGGTCGACATAAAAGACTTCTTGAGAGAGTAACACACGTTCATCTCATCTTTGTTTCTCATTCGATTCTGTCTGGATACACCGATGTGATCGAAGACCCATAAAGACAACAATCACTTTCAATTGACATTGTCGAGACGTCCTGTAGCACACACACACACACAACACGTGTGGGTGCATCGATTTTTTCTAGCCCCGTCAAAACCAGTTTTTCTTTTATTCTTTTGCGCCATGGCACGATGTCCCCCATCCCCCCACCAACCACGTTCGAGTGTGTGTTTTCTGCGTGTCTTTGTGCCGTTGTCGTAGAACGAACAATAAGGGGGTTTTCCCCCGAATTAACTTGTTCTAAATTGGCTATTTGCTGTTGTTTGCTTTTGGCAGATGAAAGACGTGCAGGGGTGCTACGAGGCGCGCCTCATCGTGCAGAAGGCCGACGCGGCCGACGCCAGACGTTACATCCTCAAGGTGGAGAACTCGTACGGTGAGACGCAACACGCCGTCTTTCTCAACGTGCAAGGTAAGAAAGTGGGAGATCCACATTGGGCATGTCTAATTAAACCCTGTATAGCGGTCCGTCGAGCGGCAACCGCGGCTGATCACACGAAATTTGGCTGGTTTGCGGTTCGTTTGGTTCCTGCAGGCTGCGGCTCATCTATCGAGACTGAGTGGTTCATTCATTGAATCACTCTTTCTTCAGAGACAGATATTCTACAACACTTTATTAAAGAGAATTTTGGAAGAAAGGTATAAGGATAGACCAGCCGAATGAGTAAAGACGGTACAGAGTAAAGACTCTGTGCTATGAATCTCCGTCTGGGTACAATTAATTTGAAATTTAATATGCGCCTAGCATTTGAGGTTCCGGGTCCGTTTAATTATTTTAGTGGGAATTAATTAATGAGGTGGAGGTGTACTGCGGTTAATAGACTGAAGAGTACGAAATACCTAATTTTTTACAATTCAATTATCTTATACTACAATACAATTAAAAAAGATAGTGATTCCTGTCTGTGATTAAGAGAGCTCACCAACGCCGTAACGCAGCACCATTGAATTTTCACTGGATGCAATGTCGCAAATTCTAAGGTGAATGCAACCTATTTTAGGTCTTTCTGTTGTTGCTTTCATGAGATATTAATTAATATACAAAAATGTCACAGAGTCTACTTACGTTGGAACGAATTCGAATGCGAGCATGTCATGGTCATAGGTTGCATGGTAGGAAACGGTTTTTACAGACAAGTGTCGCCATCTACCGGAAGTTAGGGGGAACTGAGAGGCGGGAGGTTTAAAAAATGATGGGAGCGTGACTAATGACTTTAGAAAAGGTGATTGTGATTGTGACTGCCGAAAAGCTGTAGGGATGTACAAGGGATTTAGGGTTGCGCGATAATCATCATTTTTTCCGTAAGCTATCGATAGTTCAACAATCGAGTAATATTGTGCACTAGAGTATTTTCCTGTTCGATGGGGATTATCCGGGTTCTTTGCCTAGTTCTAACTAATTACGTATCTCGGAGGCTTCCTGGCAACATCTGTTAGCCAAAAAAATGGTCGAAATTTGCCAACTCAGCCGCTCGTTCGCACATTTTCCGTATTATCGTGTTGTTTATTGAGGAGCTCAGTCCGCGTTTGCGCTCCACAAATGTTGGCGACGATTTAGTTTGAGCCGACTGAAAATTAGCATCGGGTAGAGGTTATTATTGGGTGTCTCGCCCAAAACGGAAGATTACGCCTGTTGAACTGACACTTAATTTAACAGGCTGCTGCTGCTCGTCGTCATTTCTTAAAGAGTGCGGCTCATAAACCGCCATTTTTATTCGCGCATTCCAGACACACTGCGCTCCAAGTGTGGATCTCTTTCGGCACACCAGACGTGTTAATTTGTCCCTACTTTCGCATCTTTTTCAATCCATCCTGACACCCGCCATCAACTCTCTCGTCTCCGTTAAGCGGATGCGGATGCGCCTTTATTAAATAGGCGAGCGAGAGAGAGAAGCGTCCTCGGCCATGTTTGAGCAAAAGGCGCGCTCTTTTGCCTTTATCGCTTTTAGCGCCTTGTATTCACAGAAATGCTCCATCCAGAAGAGCCGCCTGTATATATATAATATTAAAATAGAGAAGAAGAGAAAAAAACCACACTAATCCCTTTGTCTACGCCATATAAAGATAGCCTTATTTACGTGTTAAAAATTCATCGCCGCTTTTATTTGCCAAACTATAATGCTTAGCAATTTCGTGGTTCTCGCTCATAAACAAAGCTCTGTGTAAGAAATAAAAGCGGAAATTCTTTTGATCCGCGAGGGAAGGGGAGAGGCACTCGACAATCGCGAAGTCGACAAATACGGATCTATTTAGTTATTTATCCCGATATTTTTTTCGACCGATCCATAACCATCAATTTTCATAGAATTTAATTTTAATTAAAAATTATTACGAGCTGAAAAATATATCCTACATTATAAAACAGAGATTTCGATTTTCATGTCCGGAGACTAACTCTCGAACGGATCAATGAAATTTTAAAAAATCAACTTACCGTTAGTTAGTACACCATCATAATTCACTAGCGATCATTTTCAGATCTCTATTTTCAATATAACATAATAAAACAATCGTTTCAAAATTTTGCATAATTTTCCTTTCGCTTCAAACTTAAAAAATGGCGTCTCCACATCAAAAGCATGACGTCGTCGATTTCACGAGACAACCAAGCATACCAGATAACAGTTCCAACCAAGCACACCATACCACATACTATTACCGGAATAATATTTTGAATATCAAAATAAAATAAAATAACAATATTAAAAAACTTAAAATAATCAAATAGATATTTTAAAAATGATTCTTTTTCAATTGAGCATAACAATTGACAAACGATTGAAAATCCAAATTTAATGACATCTCAATTGTACTTAATAAATTCGAAAATGCTCAAGTTATCGTCTGATCAACGAGACATAATAATCACAGAATGCCTAAATCGTGTGTCTATATAGATTTTCATCAAATACACGAGTACAATATTTGTTACTATTTGGTTTTGGTGTTTGCTCTGTTACGAATTATGAATTAATTATATTTGTTCTTGTGTTTTTGTGTTTTAGAGCCGATCGCCATGTTGACGGTGATCGGAATTGCCATCGCCGGTCTCGTTGTCCTGGTTGTGTCCACCGTGGTCGGACTCTACGCATTCCGAACGCAGAGATGGTGCTTCAAAGGTAAGCCAATCAGCGGTCAATGCTATTCACGAGCAATCAAAAGTGGTTTAAGGTTTTAATAATGAAGCTCGTTAATCAGGAAATCATAAAATGGATCTCGGGGGACCCATAGGTCATACTTCATAACATTATTCGTTATTTGATTTTCACCCGCTGAACACTTATTCAATTATGCGTTTAATTCGTTAATTTAATTATTTCTGCATCGCGTAACTAAATCTCCGGACATGATTATATCGATTAAATCTCGCCAAACCATGTACTGGCGTTAACTTTGGTCAGCGAGTTCCAGGCGCAATAAAATTGGTGGTTTTCGGGATTTTTATTTGAAACTTGAAACTGTCTTTTTTCTTCCTCGGCTATATAGTACGAATAGAATCGCTCTCTCTCCGAGTCAATATCGATTGGCGTTTCGGCCAGCGCCCATCGTTTCAGTTTGGGAGCCTCACTTACGCTTTTATTGAGGTTTTCTGTCTCGAGTGTTTATCACATGTTCCGGAAAATAATAATAGACACAATCGGACGTCCAAAGTCGTACTTTTTTTCTCTTTGGCACAATGCTGGCAAACTTTGGTCATTCGTGGACTCTCTCTCTCCATTCAATTCGATTTCTGTGCAAACTGAATGAGAAACTAGAATATCCTCCCGAGACCTCTCCTGAACGCGAATGTGTCTTGCGAGGGCAACCACCGCGCTGCGGGTGTTTCCTGCAGTTCAGGCGGCGTGAGCTTCCCTATGCAATGTGAGCGAGGTTCACAAATTGCTCCATAGTGATGTCATTTTGTTATGGCGCTACGCATTCGCGAGTTTTTAATTTCCAAGAGCGATTTGAATTAAAAATCATTCGTTATGTCGTGGAAGGAAAGTTTGCCCCAATCTCAAACACAATTGATATTTATCAGGTAGCCTAAAATATGCATACCTTGTATATGTATAAGGGCAGGTATATTTAATTGGAATGGGTGGGAAAAAGATCACGAAAATATGTTCTCTCTTATCCTCGGATCTCAAGAAGAAAAACGTGTTTTGGCCAAACTTGAAACCAGTTTGGCGGAAGCTTAATTTATTGGTGTACAAAGAACGCCAGTACAGGGGCATGTGCCGAAACAATTACATTTCAGTTTTTCACATCATCCAACATTGTTGCGGTGAAGGCAAAAAAGAAAACAGCAGTTCCCTACGTTCCGATGGAGCGAGAGGAATCACGCGCATTTAGATAGAGAAAAAATTGGATCTTTCTCCAATGGTCCGATGTCCGGTAATCGAAAAAAAAAGAAAGATAAACACCAATATTGTTGCTAGATGGTCGATTTTTCGAAACGCAATAGTTTAATCTAAAACGACACAGGCGATTACATATATTTTGTTTCCTTTATGATTCGAATGTGATCAACTTATAACAAAAGAGAAATTGTAAATGAAATTAATCTTTACCTGGAGTGTGCGGAGGACGTGGCTTATAATTTTTCTATTTCTGTTTGTGTTTTTTTGAACAGGTAAAGAGGGAATGGAATTGCAGCCAAAAGATTCCGAAAGGTAGATTTCAATTTCAATTTTATCATTTAACCAGATCCTGATTGATACGTTAATAATTAAATGCCATCGATGATTAAGTATCAAAAATATAGTTTCCATTGCTATCCGTTCTTCGTCTGTCGATCTATCAGCCGCGGATGTTAAGCTGCATGATTATGAGCACGAAAGAACTTAATCCCTGAGGAACTAAAAGCCTAACTCAAACTTGGTCCTGATGTTGTCGAATCCCGCTCCGGTGGAATTTATTTTTAATTCGAATTAATTATTAGTCGTAGGGTTGGAGGCGGTCGGTTGAGAAATTGAACTCAATAATTTAATTGCGAACCTCTGTCGGTTCGAGACCTCCTTTCCCTCCTAGTCATGTGAGTAACGTCAGGAGATCATGCAGGAACTGCTTTCTGGAATTGAACCCGTGATCACCACACCTCCTAACTGCTGGATTTGACAGTTTTTGTCAGTTTCAGATATTCCCGACCAAAAAATCTCGTTCTCGATTTATCGAATGTTCTCGTCTCGAGTCAGTCTTATTTTAAATACGAGCAGATAAAACTACTTTACAGTAGAATTGTGTTGACAGCCGCCGTGTCGCAACTTTATCGGTTTCTCTAATTTTTTGTTCGCACCAACGATAACGAACCGCGCGACTGCGTCATTTTTTTTATGTCGTCCTAACAGAGAGTCACGTAGTACAGATAAGTGTCGTCACTGGCGCATAGATACAGTGGCGGTGGAGGTGGTCGATTTCTTTATTTCTGCGCCACTCATTTTCTTTTGTGCTCCTTCAAATTGATTTTTACGATAGATTTTCTTGTCGCGACTGAGGCCAGGCACAATGGGTGCGGTGAGTGGGCCGAGCTCGCGTCTTATTGCCGACAATGTGGAACGGTGGAAACGTCAAAGAGTCGCTAGTTAAACTGCTCGGCGTCAAATGTTTTTCAGCCAATCGTTGATCGACGAGTCAACCAATTTCGCTCCTCGCCAACATCTTCCAATACTTGGTGGACGAAATACGTGCTACGGTTGCGACGACGGCAACAACAATTACTGTAAAGCGACTTTACAAACGCTGTACCTCGTTGATCGGCGAGGAAATCCGTGCCGCATCACCCATTAGCCGCACCATCAACTCATCTCTCAATTTCGCCCTTTCGCGAACCTCAACTTATTTTAATTAATTTCCAACAACACCGGAAGTCAAAGTCAAAATCCTTTCTAAATATGAAAGTCATTCATTTTTAATTATTTACTCCCAGACGGGGAACCTGCGCTCCTCATTGAACACATTTTGAATCACTCAGTCACAAATCGAAAAAGCAGAGGTCCCGTGTGCCATCGTTGCTATGTTCGTGGTCTCTGGTTCGATTCCCAACCGAGCTTCTCAATTTTTTCGTGCGAGAAAGA
>JAQGBY010000680.1:0-39028 GCA_034698785.1 Mycogona germanica | reverse complement strand
GAAAAATTCCGAAGGTGTCGGCCGGAATCGAAACCGCGATCACGGGCCAAGAGGCGAACGCGCTACCTCTCTGCCACCGACACCTCTTTGCTTTTCATTCACAAGCACGTTAATGCCCCATTTACACTAGGGGTCATTTCGCGATTTGCGCTATGGAAATGTCATTTTGATTTGGTCAGACACAAGCGTGAAATAAAACATAAGGAATGTCCTTGAATGACATTTTCATGGAGAAAAACTACCAAAACGCAAAATGATCCAAACTCTGTGAGGAAATTAAATACGAGTCTACTAGTTATTTTTACTAGTTCATTCAAGTCCAACACGTGGACGAAACGCGTTCAGTTTTCTATTTAACTAGGTGTGTAAAACTGACATATTTCTAACCATTTAATACTATAACGATTAGTTTTTAATTCAGTTTTTATTTAAAATGAGATGTGTAAAATTGAGAACAAATGCGATTCCCATTGGATATTATGGTCATAAAATCTTGTAGATATTTTCGTTCGTCTACAGAAGGAAATTAAAAATATGGAAAAAAAATATTATAATGCAGAAAAGCAGAACAAATCTGACCGTCAAATCCAAAACCATTTGCAAACTCGACTCCAGTTCCAGTCAATATTCTTTGCGAATGGAGTCATACCCTGGAACCAATCGGGTTCCAAAAATAAATTGGGAACAGCGCCAATCGCGTGCAGTTGATCAAAATTTGTCCAATCCAAAATTACACGGGCCATAGGAAATTAGTTTGCAGCCAACCTGCCAGGATTTCTAGTCTTTCTTGAAATGGAGACGCTTATCTAGTCCTAGACCAACCGATTTAGCATCAAATTGCATCAAATTCAAACTATTAAAAAATTCCCAATTCCCTTTCCAAATAAAAAGGTTCTACTGGAGCGCAACTGGCGAGCCCACGACGAGGCCGTCCACGGAAAGCAGGGCTGGAACCTGGCCTGGCACCCGGGACTTCGCGTGCCGATCGCCGGCGTGGAGCTGCAGCCCTGGCAGTTCGCCAACCACATTCCCCAGGCGGGGCTGGTCACGCGCAAGGACCGGTTGGTGCGCTGCCTGCGATGCATGCGCCTGAGCTTCGGCACCGTCTACGACTTCTCGCCCGTCGCCTACGTGCTGCCCAACGAGTACGTCCGCTTCGCGCTCGAGTTCGCGCGCATGCGCGACGACCACCCGGCGAAGAACGTGTGGATCTGCAAGCCGTCCGACCAATCGCGGGGCCGCGGCATCTCCATCTTCCGACAGCTGCACGCGCTCTCCTACTCCAGTAGCGCTATCGTGCAGCGCTACCTGTGCAACCCGCTTCTGGTCTCCGGCTACAAGTTCGACCTGCGCCTGTACGTGTGCGTGGTCAGCTACCGCCCTCTGGTGGTCTACATCTACCACGATGGCCTGGTACGTTTCGCCACGGCGCCGTTCGATCTGCGCTGCCTGCAGAATCCCTACTCGCACATCACCAATTCGTCCATCAACAAGTTCAGCCCCGCCTACGACGAGGGCAAAGGCAACGTGGGACTGGGCTGCAAGTGGACGGTGCGCCAACTGCGTCACTACCTGGCCGGTCAGCGCGTGTCCGATTGGATCGTGTGGCAAAAGATCGGTCACATCATCCTGCTAACGCTGCTGTGTGAGGCGCCCCTGGTGGCGGCCAACAGTAATTCGTTCGAGATGTACGGCTTTGACGTCCTAGTGGATGGCGACATGACGCCCTGGCTGCTGGAGGTCAACCGCCACCCGTCCCTCTGCATCGATTGCGATGTGGACGTGCTGGTCAAGAAGCCGCTGCTGCACGACCTGATGGACCTGATCTCGGTGGAGGAGGCGGTGAGCGGCGATTCGAGTGGCCAGCCAACGTCGCCGGGCGCGTCGTCAGATTCGTCGTCGTCCTCCTTCTCCAACTCGTCGGTCGCACCCGCCGCCGCGTCCATCAAACGACGTCCCCAGTCCAGGTCGGCGTCGATCAAGGGACGGAAAATTGGCGGGAAATCCTTAGACTGTGAAAGCAACGCGCCCTCTGGCGGTGTTCCGGGCGGGGTCGCTGCGGAAGGCAACAGGGGCGCACGTCCTCGTGGACGACTGGAGCGTCCCCACACGTCCAGACCGTCGGTCACATCTCGTGGCATTTCCATGGTCACTGCGGCTGCTGCGGCGGTGACGCCATCAGTGGCCTGGCGGGACAAGTGGCGCGATCCGCCGTCGGCGGTAGGCGGATTCGTACGAGTCTTTCCGAGTGGGAACCGGTTGTGGCGGGGCCCGGTGAATACGCGCAGTGTGGTTCAGTACATCCGCCAACTGCAGAGGGCGCTGCTGCGCATGGAGAAAGACGCCAAGCGGCGACCGGACAAGCGCATGCTGGATGATGACGAGTACCACACTGCGCTGAGGAACCTGATGGGGGTGGACGATGTCCTGACTTGGACGCCGAGGAAATGAAAAAAAATTGAAATACTTATCATGTGCGAATCCAGAACATACTATTATGCGCCATGTGGCGTTGGTGTCTGGTCGCCGTTATATTTTAGCAACTATTTGCCACATACCTGCAAAAAGTTTCAAAGTTTCTCTTGTCCACTCTTTGAGATAAAATGGTACAATGGATCAATAATTATTTACAATGCTGCTCTCGAGAAGGCGCTGAAACAAAATAGCTGGACGTTTGCCCCATGGCCAAAATAACTAAAACTAAAACAGAAAATAATTATAATAAAACGATTGTGAATCTCAACAAACAATTGCAAGTTATCAAATATTATGCAAAGTTTGAGAATCTGTTTTTACACTGAACAGCTATCAAGAGAATGTCTGCTGGTTGCGATTCCCACAACGGAAAACCGATGGTACATTTTGCGCTGAATAACTCCGACGGTTTGGTTGAGCAGTTTGCGTCTTTAAAAAAAAATCACTGTATAGATAACTAAGCTAACGCAATGTATGTATAGAAAAATATCACTGGTTGAGTATGTTGAAAGACTATCAACCCATAAATGTACAAATATTTACACTAAATCAATTACACCTAACCAAAGATATGTTTAAAAGAGTAGAGGTGAGAGAGAGGTACCTCTCGCTCGATTCTCCAGAAATGCCAGGAAGCTGCTGGTCACTAAGTGTCCCAAACACAAGGCCTGATCCAACATACAAGTGAGCTGCTCACAGGTGTTCACCTGAACTCTGTTTGGAGGAGGTAATGGAGTAATGGAGGAAAAACTAATATCACCCACTGCCATCATTCTTTGATTCTCCTGTATCATAATCATGATCGCAATATTCGTTCACAAGAAATGGCTGAAAAAATAAAGTACTGTATATATTACAAAAATCTGCAGCTTGAAACTATTTTAATTTGACTCTGTGCATTTTTACAACAGCATTATATATTTATATTTCACACTATGTCTATATTTTCAACAATACATTGATATATTCACTTTTTAGTTCGACGCCAATTATACGTGCGTACAATGAACACCTATATATTTATATAGGGAAGACTTTGAGTCGTCAATGGATCAGCTAACACACCGTAAACCTTCTAAATAGAAATTCCACCGATACAACCTCGATCATTTGACACTACCATACACACATACGGTCATACCACATGGTTTAACAAATGATTGGGCAACCAAAGATTTGAAATTGTAATTGCTATCTAGATCTTTCGAGCATGCAATACTGACTTCCTGAGTCTTCCGTGTCCCATCTTGAAAGGCATGCCTGCGAAATAACACTAGTGATATTAAATATAAACAAAACAATATCAATAAATACATAACAAAATAATAAATAATCATATTGTTATGTTTTAACAAGTATTTTGGCAAAATGATTGATGATTTCGAAATGATTTCGAACCAATGCTCAAATTTTGAAAGCAACTAGATAAATAAAAAATATATCTGGTAATCGAGATGTATTTCAGAATTTATCAAGGCACTAACACAAGGAGGGCAAGATAAAATCCAATATTCGAAATTAGACGTTCTCAATTATGCATACATTTCCTACATGAAACATAACTCGATGTGCTACTCGGATATGGGATTGCTAAAATCTAAAGTATCAACAAATTTCTCTGCAAAAAACATCGTGATTTTTTGGGAAATAATTCGTTTAACAGTTTTATAGGCATACAGTGTATACTCAATTTGTAGATATGAAGACGCCAGGGTTATCGATGCAGATGAAAAGTCAGGGGAAATGCTGGACGCAAACTCAATTCCGACGACGAAAACGCAACAAAATAAATCCAGAAAGGAGAGATAACACTTAATAAGGATTTATTTTTACGAGTTCCAATTTAACACAATCGCAAAAGATGTTGACGGATTACGGTAATTACATAAATTCATACAATTGTAGTTAACGATTGCAATTGTATTAGCATTTTTTGTCACTAGCAGTCAACTACAATTGTATGAATTTATATAATTCCGCAATCAGCCAACATCTTTATCGATTGTGTTAAAATGAAACTCATAAAAATAAATCCTTATCAAGTGAAGCATTCCCCTGGCTTATCATCTGTACAGTGTATATTTGATGTCTTCAAATGACTTGGAAATATACATTATATACTGTAAATATATATATAGTAATATATTGCCGTAACTTTATCAAGGTCAATCACATAAAGGCACCGACCAACACAAATTTTGAAATAACAAAAAAATTATCCAGTTTCAAAAATAGTGAGAACTGTTAACGTTCGTGATATGAGGATGCTAACGTGATTCAAGAAAACTACTATTAAGATACTATTGAAGCCAGTAAATAAGCCCAGCTCTTAACAAACGTTTGTAGACAGATCCAGATTTAAAACGTTGAATTGTCCATATATAGGCACGTCACTTCCACAAACAATCAATTTCTTGTCGTTGAAAATGAAATTCATAAGTTATTGCCTTTGAAATGTTACCAAGACTTGAACTCTGTATCTCACTCGCGCATACAATCTCCGAAAATAAAGGGTCCAGAATCTCATTTAAAAAATATAAAAACATAAGATTCCAAAATATTGAAAGCACCAGTAATTCGATCCTGGCATCATATCATTTTCTGATAATTCGAACAACAATGGTATTTAGCAAATAATTCGCATTTTTAATTAAAACAGCATCTTATTGAAATAGTTAAACTGATCAATAAGTCGTTTGCCGAAAAAATACCAAGTTCACTATTATCCTGTGCACCACCTGGCCACATTGACTTTGGTCCGCAATCAACAATCAGGCATTTCAAGAGATCAAGTAAACACCACAATAAATTGTGCCATTAAACACTGCCAAATTACCAGACAACACAGTTATCTATTTTGTACCAGGAAGAAACAATTATTCTTTTCAGGCTCCCTAAGCCGATACAGAGACCACACGAGATTGGCAAGTAACAGCAACCCAACTCCACTCAACACGATAAACAGCGAATACACTGAAAATTGACAGCGGTACAGAATGGTGCGTTTGTGCGCGACAATGAACATCGGGACAATATTTGATCGGACAGATTCTTAAAAAAAATTGTATATCGTTTAACCGGTGAACGCAGACAAGAGCAAACGAAATGAATTCAACGTTTAGATAGCAAATGTGGTTCGTTCTTAAGACAGAAAATGGGTTCTGTATCGTGATGTGCACGATTACATGAAGGGATAATATGTGATACATGAGCAGGGTCCTATCTATCTATCTGTATACCACGAAGATTAAACGTTACACGCTAGTACAACGGCAGTCTAATCTTAATTTACCCGCATTACTTTGAGACACTGCTATTCAATATATGGGATAATTATTTAAGCCGTCAAATCAGTTCAATAAATTTCAGTCACCAAACAATTCTAGACTTTCTATCCATCTTCACTCTGGACAAGAGATAAAAAGAAAATTCCTAAATTTGTGATAAACATTTTTCTTTTGTCTTGTTATGTTGGGGTTAAGGCCAAACAAAACAAGCTGCGCAACCTTGTGAAATCACTTCCGAAAGTCGCTTTCATTTCAGTTGCACATTCCTTGTTTATATTTAAAGAGAGATTCCAATCAGAAGTGTAAAAAACAATTTTTTTAACAGAGATAAAGAACTTCACCACATGGCATGGATTCGAAATGCGGGAAAGTAAGATGCAAGATTTACAGACAATATTGATTTTGGAAGTGGCTTGAAAGGTACATTTCTGAGGCAGCTTCACGCACATGTAATTTTACTTTTTTAAATTTTTAATTCACTGTAGTCAACTGCACTACAGGATTTTATGTACCCCTCTTGGTGTTAGTACCACGGGATCGAGATATTCGAGAGCCTGTGCCGGGAATCGAACCCGGGACCGCCGAACCACAGTCAGTCTCAATACCGACTGGGCTACGACGAGTTCAAGTAGGATCTCGATCTCAATTTCTCCCCCAATCAGAAACAACTTGTTTTTAAATTTCTCCACAATTACTCGAACTTCCACCAATCACATACTCGGCTGCAAGCATTAAAAAAATACGCTTTGAAGGGAACACACCGATAGATAAAACTCTAAACACCAATAATATACACGTCACCCAATTTTGTAAGTCTCACAGTCTACTGTATATGTAATATTACAAATAGGCATTAGATTAAGTTTTGTGCAACACGTTCTACAATATTTAACTAGATTTGCTAAAAACGAATAAGTTTCAATATTTTTTGTCGATCGCATTATTGCATTATTCACTTTCAGAACTCCTACGAAATGAACGAATGAGTTTGGTTAACAAAAATGGGTGCGTTCCATTATTATTTAGTATTTATGAAATGGGGAAATGGGATCATGGCTATTTCTCATCTATCATATGGTCAAATGTCAATTCCCCTCGTTTTGCCTTTTAAGACAAATATGACCGCATTTGTAAAAGGCCTCACTTAAATATAATCACTTTCGTTAGTCCAATACATTTTTAATATATTATTATTATTGAATGCATTTTTACTACCAAATTTGCGAGAAATTTCTACTTTTTCAAATTCCCTCCATAAACTATGTTAATAAATTCATAATTTTTACATTTTAATTTTAAAATAAAGCTCGAGGCTGATTCAACAAATATATATTTTTGTTGAGCAGAAGTGGTACTACATAGCGTTTGTAATTCACGAAGGCAAGATTTCACTGTCATTGCGTGTGGTGGCCACACATCAATTTGGTATGGCCCAAATTCCAGTTCCTCTGCTCTAGTGATGTGTATATGGAAGACGAAGAAGGAAAAAAATCAAGGTTACAAGTCAGATGCGTCGATCGAAATTTCGTCGACAGGCATTTAACGAGCCACCTCAATTTTAAATTGGCCCCAACCAGGATCACGGCACTACGCAAAGGGAGGCACAATCTTGATCTCACCAAGCATTGTCAGGAAGGCAAAGACGCAAAGAAAATGGGATGAAACAAGATATTACTTTCCTACTTAAGCAATAATTCCAGTGCACAATTGAAACCTGTGGCAGAAGATGCTACAGCGTGAATAGCTAGTGAAACATTTAAAATATCTATTGATACCAAGGTGCAAAAAAATGAAGGCCCCAGTGCGTGCTTATCCTCCTGAGACCCATGTAAACATTGTGCCCGTATGTTCAAATAGAGACAAGTGGAACTGTTTGAACAGTTAGATTACTCCAATTTTAAATGAAAATTCGGGAAATGTGTAACAGACATGGGTCTCGGGAGGTTACGGATGGAAAATCCGAGGACGGGATCCTAAATACAACAAACAAAAAATTAAATTAAATATAGATTTCAAACAAAAACACAGGAAAGCAGGTTGATGCTGCAAATAGAAAAATTCTGCTTCTGTTACTTGGCAACCAATAAAATGGGTATCTCGTATCAGATACGCATTATAAATTCGGACAATGCACACAGAATTACATACCAATTTGCACACCAAAAAAATTTCAGCTTTAAAATGCGATTGATCATCAGGTGTACTCATTTTACTCAAATGAACGATTGACCTTTCAAACATAAGCGTAAATACAGACAACAAACGTAATTTCAAAACAAATGTTATCTGTGTTATCATATGTTATCATATACCCCCAAGATTGAAACATACATTATCTGACGACATAAAGAAGACACCAATTGATTGATTTGTGTAGCAGCTAAGAAATAGCAAATAAAAGATTGAATAAAGAACAAAACAAAATAAAAATAAAACAAATTTACGTGGTTCATTGATTTTATTGGAGTATAATTACAAGATGTACACACGATTATTTTAGCTTAGGGGATTTTCTTATATTTAATCAAATACAACTTAACTAATTTTATTCTAAAAAAAATATATGCGATCTAGGCCTCTTAATAATTCTGCCAGCACGCACACTAAAACTTTTCGGGAGGGCTCGAAATCAATGATTGGCAGTATGCGCAAAACTAGGAGAACAAAAAAGTATAAATAGGCAGAGAATTAATAATAAAAACTTTGTCTAGTGGTCATAAACCACAAATGAAACTTCTATTCCTTGAAGACAAATTTGCAATGCACACACAGAAAACAATCGTTACAAGGATGCTAGAAAATTATACAAAAATCTCAAAAAGTGACGACACACTGCTACAGCGTTGAATACCACGACTCTTAACGAGTCTAACATAATCCGTAAAATGTATAATCATTCTCAACTCTAGGCGAACCTACAATTCTGTACAACAGAGAAATATTAACAGGCGAATCGACTGGGGGAATGCTGAGCACTACAACAGAACCTGACACAACCATTCGAAACTTAAAAATTTCGTTTAAAATTGGCAACATTCGAAACGATTCAAGCCGATAGAGGGCGTGCGCTCGCAAATAATGGGAACAAACTCGAGCGCCGCCTTCTACACGCACTAACACGCTCGCACATATATACACCATCGAGAGGGCCCACCTCTCTTCAAAAGTGAATTCTAGTAATATTACATTTGGGGAAGAGATATACAATCGTGTGAGGTAAACGTATTTTAAAATAAAACTAGGGTGTCCTCGATGACAGAAAAAAATGCTTATTGTGTAGTTCGACATCGCAAGTGCCACTATATGTATATTTATTTCTAGATTAGATTCGACGCCGAATTCGGCTCGGCCGGAGTGATCAAAAATTAGGCTCCGACCTTGGTGGCCACCTGAATGATGCCGGCCGGTCCTGGAAGCATGGTGGATCCGATTAGGTCCTGATCGATCTGGTGAGCCGCTAGACGACCCTCATTGATGGCGTGCACCACGAGTGACTGGCCTCGTCGGCAATCTGAAAGGTGAAAACAGACGGTCGCGATTAGAATTTCGTTGTCTCAAGATTGACCAAAATGCAAGGCAGGTAGTACACAACAGAGTGTATCATTCTGAATAGCTCTTCTATCAGTGAATCTGAATCAGAGACTCAGGGACATAGAAATACCTCAATTAAAGAGGTCGACAGATGAAAAGCATCGATCATTAATCATTGCCTTGGCTAAATTAATTATGTAATTAATCTTTATCCATCTCAGAAAGTCAGATGATGTTCCGAGATTTTGGGGTTCAAAACCCCGGATCGGTTGGAAATCAGTTAAACGTTCACTCAGTGCGTGCGAGGGAAGGCGTTTTGCGCCAGATGGGCCGATGAAGACAGGAATATTAATTTGTTCAAAATTCAGACACATAGGCAATAAAAATAATAAAATAACTCACCTCCGGCTGCGTAGACACGAGGAATACTGGTGTGATACTTTCCGACGGGCGTCTGATAATTTGAACGAGCATCCTGTTTCAAGTCCAAATCTTTGGCCAAATAGTCCTCCGGACCCAGAAATCCCATGGCCAAGAGCACGAGATCGGCCTGGCGAGACCACCACAAATGTTTCAATTCCGGCAAGCACAACATGGCAATTATTTTTGAGTTTCCTCTACTACGTCGCGTGTGCAGCGATCCAAGTAGGTTTGCGCAGGTTCAGTAAAACGGCACCGGTGAGTTGCATTCGAAAAAGAGCAGACGCTAGAAATTGAACCCGGGTCTAACAAATACTGTGCTTAAACGCGCTCTGCTGAAATTCGGATCACCTTAATGCCACCACTGTCAATTGACGCTTACGCCTTGAGCTTCTCGCGCTCATAACAAATAAGCTCCGACGTATTTAATTTTTCACACAAAGTGCTAATCACCCTTCTTGCCACCACTGTCGGATTATATTCGATAGGTGAACACGGACTCCAACTCCAAAACGTTTGGACCCATTGACAGATGCGTGCAATCAACCAAACCAAGGATATGTGCGGTTCCAAGAGTGTAAACGGAGGTTTTGCATTGGATGCATCATTGCAGGGGGCACAGCCATTTCGCAGGAGAGAACAGATAATATTCCTGAAGCTTTTCTGACTGAAGTGATTAATTACGAGACTAAAAATTCAAACCACCGGGACAGTGTCTCAATCAACTGTTTTACGACGGAGTAATTAAAAAGCTCCAGTGGTGCTCAGATGAAAAATGTCCATATTAAAGCGCTTAATCCGCGTAAAGTTAGGGAGGAACTCAATGATCCTTTTCACAGAAGTAATACAAAAATAAAATAAGTAGGCGTGTGCCCTACCTTAAACTCCTTTTGGCTGCCCGGGACCTCGTCCATCTTCCAGCGTCCGGCATTGTCTTTGGTCCACTGCACCTTGACGGTGCGGATGGCACAGACCCGACCGTGGCTGTCGCCCACAAACTCCTTGCTGAGAATTGAGTAGATGCGCGGGTCATTACCCCACTTGAGCTTGACCTCCTCGTGGCCGTAGTCCAGTTTCATGACGCGCGGAAACTGCGGCCAGGGGTTCTCGGTGTCACGCGACGGCGGCGGCGTCGGCAGGATTTCAAATGAGCAGATGCTCTGGGCGCCCTGCCAATCACAACAAACCAAATAAAATTGTCAAATGAGATATAGGGAAAGGAGAAAATCAAAAACGAATTGATCGACGTGTGAAATGGGGCTTTCGATCAATGACACCAATTAATTTTATAACACAATATTGTTGCCGCAAGTTGGAGTTGCTGTTGTATATGATGCATGCAATATCGCTACCGACACAGTGGAAACATCTACGCAGCTTATAAATACATAACAATTTGAATTAGGATTTTAACCGAGCAGTAAAGACAAACAGTTAAATAATAAAAAATCATTATAATAGTAATTTATCCCACCCTTGGGCACCAAAAAAAAATATAAAGTACTCACCTGGCGCAGTGACGTAGCGATGCAATCACATCCAGTGTCACCACCGCCGATCACCACGACATTTTTGTCCTTGGCGGTCAGCCGCAAAGTGTCAATGTCGTTGCCCATCTGCTTCTTCTGCCACGTCTCCAGGAAGCTCATGGCAAAATGAATGCCGTCCAATTGACGACCTGAAAATACACGTTAACGTTAAAAAACAATATTACCATCGATAAGTTTGGCAGATATACTTTTTTTCCGTCACGACTATACCTGGAATGGGTAGGTCACGGGGCCAGGTTGCCCCCGTGCAGAGCAGAAGGGCATCGTAGTCATTGTATAAAGTTTTGGCTGACACGTCCATTCCGATGTTGGAGCCGGTTTTAAAGGTAATACCTTCGTCTGCCATCAGGCGAACACGGCGTTGAACAACCTAATTAAAGTATAAGAATAAAAAAATTTAAAAACCAGAACACGCTAATTATAGAGAGCGCGAGAAACACAAGATAATAATTAGTAAACACATTTAAACAAAACAAATTAATAGCCAAAAAAAGCTTTCAATTTTATTAAGCACACGCTAATGTCACGCTAACAGCTACTTGTTTTCTTAATAGATATCTACTTGAACAGAGAAATAAATGCCGAAACCTCTTTGCTTAGCTTCATTGTGGGAATTCCGTATTGCAGCAATCCTCCGACTCTGTCGTTCCGCTCGTACAAGGTGACCAGATGACCAGCCTGCAATAATGAAGAATCACCGTTGAAATATTTTTGTTTTCCCCCTACAAAGATAGTAAATATGGCCAACAAAGGTGTAGGAGTTGCAGACCTTGTTGAGTTGAGCGGCGGCCGCCAATCCAGACGGACCGCCCCCAATTACGGCGATCCTTTTGCCGGTTCGGTTTAGCGGCACCTGCGCCGTAATCCAACCTTGCTCGAAGGCGTGGTCGATAATGGCGCACTCGATGTTCTTGATTGTAACTGGAGATTCGTTGATGCCTAGAACGCAGGCGCCCTCGCACGGCGCCGGGCAAACGCGGCCAGTGAACTCGGGAAAATTGTTGGTCTGCAGCAGCTGCTGAAGCGCCTCTTTCCAGTTATTCTACGAGAATATATATTTAAAATCTCACGATGAATGGAGACATCGTGAAAAACAAATACAACATTTTGTGTTTCGTTTATTTTTTACACATTTTTAAAAATTCCAATCAACTGTAGTCAACCGCACTACTGGCGATACGTAGCCCTCATGGTACTTATGCACTGTGCGAGGGATCGGGTGTACCCGGGACCGCCGAGCCACGAGCCACAGTCAGTTGTGATAAATTTTATTTTGAAGTCTAAAAAAGGTACGCCAAAATCCATCACCAAAACCAAAAACAATTTTCAAATATTTTAAATTCAGTAACATAGAGCAATCATTGCATTATTTCCCATTGATCCAACAGATCGATTGGATCTGTTCATTAAATACTGCAGTTACGATTTAATGATGTTGTAACGATGATTAATGTTGTACATTAAATACTGCAGTTACGGACTCACGAATTACAATTTACCTGGAAAATGAGGTCGTTCCATTTGGGAATAATATTTCCGAGCGGGCAGCCATAAGACGATTGGCAGAATGGAACACCACATTCCATGCATCTGTAAATGAAATCAATTGATTAGACAAGTTCACAATAGTACCTAAAACTGTTTTTTCTATGCCAAATACGCAGATATCTAAAAGTTCAAACCTGGCTGCCTGCATCTTCAATCCTTTGCGGACATGAGGGAAATTGTACACTTCATTCCAATCGTTCTGACGAACGGCAGCTGAACGGTAGGGAGCAGTTTCTCGCTTGTACTTGACAAAGCCCCTGGGCAACAATTAATTTTGGATAATAGTCAAGTTATCAGATATAAATACACATGTATGCGCATCTTTAAAATGCTTTCATCTTACTAGTACTACTGATTTCAGAATTGCAGACTTTAAAAATAAGGCATAGAGATTGAATAACTTGATAAATGTTTCTGTACTCGCAACAATATTTAACAACAAATACAGCTCACAAAATTCCCTAAAATGATTGCAGGATAATAATTACGCGACCGGGAAAGTCATGCTACAATGTATTGTTGTACCTAGTTTTGTCTAGAATCATGTCCAATTTCTTTTGTTGAATGTCATTGTCGGGAATCGAATCTTCAATGTCACTAATTTTCTTGCTGTGCGGCACTTCCTTCTTCGGAGTTACTGGCTTGTCTATGACAATATTTGCCTCCTCCAACTGCCGTAAAGCTCTCTGGTATTCATGAGGGAACACCTATTTCGAAATAAGAAACGAACGATCAGAATTATTGCTTCACCTATTTTTGCCGCCAAAATTCAGTACAAACAAATAGAACTTGAAACAAAAAAACGTGACAACGAAAAAAAAAACTTCACATGCATTAAGATCATTTGTATGTCCACGATAAATTCGTTTATTCACTTTTGAACTTAGTCATAAACAAAAACAATATTTTACCTTGATAAACTGTTGAGCCGAGCGGGGCCAGTCCTGCAACACCTCCAAAGCCACTAGCGAGCCAGTCTTATCATGAAACTCCTGCAACAGATCCTGAACGTACTTCAGATCAGCAGCTTGATCCAATGGAAGTAGGTCGACAGTCTCACGGTTACATTTGTTAAGGAACGTCTTATCCCTGGGAACGGATTAAGTAGATAAATTTTAACACCATATATCTTAGCGATAGTATTGTACAATATAACGATAATTTAGCTGCAAAATTCTTGTGTTCTCCAACCACCAGAGGGAGGCACAGACTGGGCATAACCAAGGTGGCAACTATCGCGAGGGGGCACGTTGTGTTATAATTTAGGAAGAGCTAACGAACGATCGTACTTTTCCCGTACTGCTTACCTTGTATCGTAATCTACTGATACTCTGTAATAAACATCACCTGCTATTAACATATCAAGTGTGTGTGTACACAATAAATCTTAAACCTGATAACTTTCAAAGACGTGAACACAATGTTTTTAAAACTAATCATTCAAAAGTAAGTGTTTGTTCGGGGTAGATAAGTTGTCATTTTCTTTTCCACACTTAAACCGCATTTAAAACGAATTCACTCACTTGTCATAAATGTAGGCAATGCCACCAGACATTCCGGCAGCGAAATTTCTTCCAGTTGCGGCCAAGATGAGTGCCACGCCGCCGGTCATGTACTCGCAGGCGTGATCACCAGTTCCCTGGAAAAATAATAACACCTGGTTTAATGAAACGAAATGCCACGATCTGAGACCAAAATAAGCTTAATGAAAAGTACCCATTTGAATCTTCAATCTGGGTCTATATCTGGATGAGCGGAAACAATCAGTTCTCATTTCTATATTATTTTTATATTTGTGACACGCACCTCCACCACGGCGATGGCTCCGGAATTCCTCACGCAGAACCGCTCCGCCGCTTGACCACGGAAAAAAGCCTTGCCACTGGTGGCGCCATACAGCACAACGTTACCCACGATAATGTTCTTTTCTGTGAGATAGTCTGCGCCGAGACCACGCGGCGGATAGACGATGATCTCTCCGCCAGAGAGACCCTTGCCCACGTAGTCATTGGAATCACCCTCCAGCGTCACTGTCACACCCCGCGCCATGAAAGCACAGAAGCTCTGGCCAGCCGAACCCTTCAGGTTGATGATGATGCTGTTATCCGGGAGACCAGTTTCCCCATGGCGCCTGAAGACAAAAATTTGGTACAGTTTATCCACTGAATCACCAATTATTTTATCAAATGCTCTGAAGTGTATAGATTCCTCTGTCGCTCATTTATTAAGTTGAGTTATTAAGCTCAGTTATTAAGTCTATTAAATGGAGACATACTTGGAAATGTAGTAGCTCAGAGTGGATGCAAACGCTCGATCAGTGTTCTGAATGTCCAAGTTGATTTCTACGTGCTTCGAATGACCTTCGATGACGTCGGCAGCCTGGTCCAACAGCAGGTAATCCTGAACAAATGAAATAAAACAATTATATCCATAGCCAACAAATAAAGCTACAGCACTTTTAATTTTTTTCTTGGCAATTTTTCACTCGATAATTGCGTCAGTATTTAACTGAATTGAAGCGAATATGACAAGTAATGATTTTTATATAATTACTTTGTTTTATTACGCTAGTAACCAATCATATTGTATTGTAGTATATGTGCCTGCTTCTCCTTTATCTAATTTGACAAAGCTCTGTTTGTATAGATGGTCAGCAGTGGTGCCAATAATTCGGAAATATTACCTGGCGAGCTCCCACACAATGCTTTGGTATCAGGGGAGCTTGCTAAACCTCATAGGGACTATATGTATAGTACTAGCGTAAAAAAACATCAATTAAAAGTTTTTTGTACTTGGTGTACCGTTTTGAATAATAATAAAATAAAAACCTTCCGAGCAGCCAAAGCAAAATCCTGAGGAATGCTTCCACCCTTGATAATTGTGTCCGGCCGCAACAGCAGCGCATTCTGTAGAATGAGGCTGAAGTCGAGCAGTTTCTCCTTGCCGGTGCTCAGGTTGCTTCGGATACGGAGGAGCTCGGTGCGACCAACAAGGTCCTGCAGTCGTCTCACCCCCAGTTTGGCTAGATATGTGCGGACCTGGGACAAGAGATAAGTAGATGTAATCGCTCCGAAATCTGACGACATTGCGAGATGAAAAACCCATCACCAGACACCTCAGTCACACATTTATAAGACAATCCGTAAAGTACTACCTCTTCAGCCAATAGAAACAGGTAATTGATCACGTGTTCAGGCTTCCCCTCGAACTTTTTGCGAAGCTCAGGATCCTTTAGAAAAAATTAGAATATGAACCACTTGAAACGAATTAGCTCACAAACAAATCGCTTTAAACAGGAATATAAAATAAGATTGCGATACGCGATCATGTGCCCACACAATTAAACAAGTTTTTATTTCCCTAAAAACATTAAATTTTGTAATTGGAATTAAATTCAGGGCACAGATTTACCTGAGTTGCTACTCCCACCGGGCAGGTGTTCAGGTGGCACTTCCGCATCATGGTGCAACCCATTACTATAAGCGGTGCAGTGGAAAAGCCAAACTCATCGGCACCTAAAATGGTCGCGGTGACAACATCAAAGGCTGAAAATAAAAATAAACATCAGTGAATTCCAACGAAAATGAGAATAGAGAACAAAATAAAATTTGGGAGAAAAGTAGCAAAGACTGACCGGTTCTAATTTGTCCGTCTGCTTGCAACACGATTCTGGATCTGAGATTGTTCATGACCAATGTCTGATGGGTCTCCGCTATACCTAGTTCCCAGGGTAGGCCAGCATTCTTTATTCCGGTCCAACTGCTGGCCCCCGTGCCACCATCATGACCGGAAATCGTGATGTGTTCTGCTTTGCCCTGTAGTTTTATTGAATTAACATTAAGAAACCTTCAAATTTTGATACATAAATTCGCTAACAAGTAGACATTTAAATCATTGTGAACGTTTTTACAATTATTTAACTCACCAACATTTAATGAAATTTTCAAATTATTTATCTATTCAGGTACAGTACCTTTGCTACACCAGAAGCGACAACTCCTACACCAACTTCAGAGACCAATTTCACGGAAATTCGTGCAAATGGATTGGCGCACTTGAGATCGTAGATAAGCTGCCGATTAAAAGATATAATTTAAATTTGGGAGTATTTAACAAAAATCCGATAAAATCCATCACTCCAGTAGTTCTCAAAACCAATGGCTCACGAAAAACACGCCTAACAGGTGCGCACCTCTGCCAGATCTTCGATGGAGTAGATGTCATGATGGGGAGGCGGACTAATGAGGCCGACGCCGGCAATAGAATGTCGAGTCGCAGCAATTTCAGCAGTCACCTGGTACACAGGGGTACAAACATATTCGTTAGCGATAAGCAGCATGTCTACATTTGATGGCAAGAATTTGCTCGAAAAAACTTACTTACGCGTAAAATATTATTTTATAGCATATCTTAAAATAATTTTTCCCAGTAAATGAGGATAATTAAATTTTTATAAATTAGAAGACATTATTTACTTTATATCCTGGTAGTTCACCTCCTTCACCGGGCTTAGCACCTTGAGCCATTTTAATTTGGAGGTCATCCGAATTAGCCAAGTAAGCGCTGGTCACACCAAATCGCCCGGAAGCCACCTGGTGGATGATTGGCAAAAAAAGGGATTAACAACATAACATAATAAAAAAAACTGTTGGAGGAATCGCACCTCTGACGATAGGCGGTGAAGCGCCACCTTGCTCAGGAAGAGCAGGGTTACAATTACACAGTCACAAGCAGCCCCGGATGGGGCCTATAGCGGGGGTCAAACGACCAGTTAAGGACAAGGTGTGGTTGTACTATCCTAACAGGCTTTTGACTTAAAGACTCGTTAAGGATATTCCACTGAGAGGTGTTGAAGGATTCACACCTCCGAGGAGTCACCACCAAGCTCAGGGTGAGCTTGGTGGTGGTGAGCAAACTGCCACCGAGTAGGTGGCGGTGGTAAGCATTTTTCTCAGGATGCCATCTTGGCTTGTGTGTAGCAGCCCCTCACAGAAAAAAGGATTTTCAGCAAATAAATAGTTGCAGAGCATTGCCGGAACATCAAAGTACCTGTTTTATAGCGGAACGAGCGTTGAAATCAGGATCCTGGTTCAGATAGCGATCAGCATTTTCACCACCTTCTCCGGTGTTGGACTTTCCACCCACACGGTTCATGGCCACTGCAAGCGTCTTGTGAGCTTCCAAAGAGATGCTGCCAAAGCTCATGGCCCCTTCAATCACAGAAAAAGAAAAGTTTAAGCAGAGAAGTAATGTAGAATGAATTTTGTAATGACGTCAAAATGACTGAATTTTGCTACACAAATAGTTTACACATGTAGTCTCTTAGTCGTCTGAATCCTAATAGTGGAACTCTGTTCATCTTTTGCTAGTCACTTTCCCGGCACAGCGAGCAACTAATATTTAATCACAAGACTTCCTACAAAAATTCAGCCTAACATAGTTTTAAAAGCAAATTGTTAGTGGGTAGTGCGGGCGATGAGCCGGAGTGGCTGAAGTCACTATTATGCTAGCGACACGCCAAATAAAAAAGGTGGCGGTAAACAAAAATATCTTACCAGTGGCAAAACGTCTCACGATTTCCTTGGCAGGCTCGACCTCACTTATGTCTATCGGATCATCCGACCAGATTATGTCCAGTTGTCCACGGAGGGTACAGTCGCGCATACTCTGCATGGTACTGGCCACGAACTTGTCGTATGCATTCTTGTCATTGTTCCGTGTCGCCTCCTGCGCAGCAAAATTAAAATAAAAAAATCAATGATACACATTTTTTTTAAATGACTATCAAGAAAATTCAAACCCATTATTTTATGTTCGTTGTAATCCGACTACACAGACAAGGATCGAAGAGCTAAACCGAGTAGTTACCAACCTGGAGATTGCCGATGCTGTCTGGGTCGTTCATGTGCTTCTCGCCCCCGCTGCGCCAGTGATAGTTGCCCGGGTTTCTGAGTACCAGACTGTCGCACTCCCGTTCGTTGTAGGCCAGCTGGTGGCGCTGTAACGCTTCTTTGGCCAGACACTGGAAAGTGACTCCACCGATACGGGAAGCGGTTCCCTGTAAACAAGCAAGCACAGCTAATGGTTAGACCGTATCACAAAATGATAGCGCTACGGGATAACGACATGTGACCAAGGTGGCATATTTTCAGCAGTATCCCGGAATCTACTAGAGCCTGCATCAGAGTCGAACCCAGGACCGCAGTACAAGTCAGTCAAATGGCTGAACTGCATACAAAATTAAAAATAATTTTTAAATGAAACTACAAATATAAGTATTGCATGCAGTTGCGGACTGTAAAGTACAAATTGGATTGGTAACTAAATTTCGGATATTTTATTATCATGCCATACTCTGGTCAGAGTTTTCTTTGCGTTGAAAGCTCATGAGCGTTTAGGCAACTGGCACTAGGTATGATAACACAGCATATGAGACAATTTAAAGGGAACTTCCAAATGGTAGGTCAGAACCAGTTAGTCGCTTAACAAAGCCGGTGTGCACCCCCACCTTGAAACACTGATCCACAACCTCCTGCGAGATTCCGACGGCCTCAAAAATTTGAGCTCCCTTGTAGCTTTGCAGGGTGGAAATTCCCATCTTGGCCATCACTTTGGCGATACCGCGCTCCATGGCGGCCACGTAATTGTGGAAGATCTCTGCGTCTGTCTGTGGCGGATTGAGCAAACCCTGGCGACGCAGACTCTGCATAATCTCGAACACCATGTAGGGACAGATGGCGTCGGCACCGTAGCCGAGCAGCACGCACATGTGATGCACCTCTCTGTAATTGTAATGTAAATTAATAAAACAGTTTAGCCAACTACCCAATTTTTCATACAGATTCAAATATTTAGTCAATAAAACTATCTTCCACACAAAAGGAGCGAAATCTGTCAATAGTAGTTTCCAAAAAATTAAATATTTAATTTTTCGACGAGTTCCATAATGGAAGATCGGTCATACTTATATGACCGATCTTATAGGAGAATATTCTTCAATTTAATTAGGCAAACCACGTTGAGCTGAAATAGCGAAATTGGTAAAATGAAATTGCCAATGTAACAATGATCAATTACCTTGCCTCGCCGGTTTCCAACACAAGCCCAACTTTCATGCGCTGCCTCTGAGCAATCAGGTAGTGGTGGGTAGTACCCAAGGCCAACAGTGCGCTGCCGACAAAAACATGAATGAAATCGTAATAAGGAAATACAGATAAACGAATAACCTGATAAACGTCTAATCGACTGTACCTGATGGGTACGAATTCGTAGCTGGCCTTGCGATCGGAGAGGACAACCAGTTGGTACCCCTCCCTGGCTGCAGCGCAGGCCTCGTGACTTATGCGCTCCAGTCCCGCTTTCAAGCCAGACAGGCTTTCACTTATTGGATACACTATGTCGATAACCTTTGTCTGTGCACAAGACAAGAAAAATACCAGGCATGAAATCGAATCTTCTCTTTTGTTTATTAATTATTTTATGTGGTTAGCAGCGACAGTAGCCTGAATTGTAAATTTAGCTTAGCTCACTCTCAGTCAAACAAGTTTTCAGCAATTTGATATTAGTAGAACCCTCACAAATTTTATTAATGTGGGGATCCGAAATTTCGCGTATTTATTTGTTAAAACACATTATATGGCGAACTAGCATTTGTGGCGAAGACGTTTAAATAAAAAAAATCGATCAAATAATAATCGGGGTTGACAATTAGAAAAGGCAGTCAGTAAGGACGACGACGTCATCAGCAGTCGTAGTATGCATCAACTCGAAAATGAGACAAGCAATACATATATAGGGTGCAACCTTACCTTCCAGCCTTTGAATTTGGTGTTCTTAATGACATTCAGGTCCACCAAGGACAGGATGGGTTGCTTGAGATACAGACGCCGGCACTGAACCGCGCTCGGCTCAAGTATGTTGCCCTGCGGTCCGATGGGGCATTCCTGAACGAAATAAAACGTTGACGTTACATCATGCAATATTAAGCACGCCGGTATAAATCTAATGTTTGGTAGTTTGTTTACAGAAAATGTTTAATTACCAAAGACATGACCACTCGCTCCCTGAATGGATCGATCGGCGGGTTGGTCACTTGGGCGAACAACTGTTTGAAATAGTCATAAAGCAAAGGCTGGAACTGGGATATGCAGGCCATGGGACCGTCGTTGCCCATGCTGCCTAGCGCCTCTTTCCTTAATAAGATCAGAAACGAAAACACTCGTCACCAAAAACATTACAAAACAAGCCACCGAAATATGAAAAATCTCGCTATTACAAAAAATATGTTGCTTACTCTGTTTGGACCATAGGCAATAGAAGAAGAGTGATAGTTTCGATGTTATATCCAAACACGGCCAAACGACGATCGCTATTTGCGAACTGGAACCCACTTCCATTGATGCCGTTACTTGTTCCGTTTACCGAACCGTTGGCGATGTGACCAAAGGTGTCATTTTGGTTGACTCCTTCATAGTCCTGATGGATTGCTTTGGACGTGTCCGAGGCGTAAAGGTCTTCGAGCCGAAACTGTTAAAATAGAGAATAGTTTTTACTAACTTTGAACCAAAATAAAAAGGAACGCGCCCCACAATACCATACCACAGTGGCATACTTACCATTTCCTTTAGCCATATGTCTACAGGGCGCAGATGGGAAATGTTCATCTTTAATTGCTCATCACTAATGAATATTTTCTCCTTGGTGTCGACAAGCAGCATTCGACCAGGCTTGAGCCTCCCCTAAATCGGCAAAAAAATGTAAATTAAGCGTGTTACTCCAGTTCAAATTTGCAGTAGTGGCTGGCTCCATCAGAGAACCGCTTTACCTTTTGCAAGATGTTCTCCGGGGGTATATCCAGTACGCCCACCTCGCTGGCCATGATCATGTAGTTGTCTTTCGTGACGTAGTAGCGCGAGGGTCGCAGTCCATTACGGTCAAGAATGGCGCCGATGTATCGGCCGTCGGTGAAAGTGAGAAGCGCTTAACAATGAAAGAACTCAAACGTCACACATTGCTTTTTATGACTATCATTCCAACCTAGCCTAGCGTTCCAAGACTTAACTAACCAGGGCCGTCCCACGGTTCCATGATACACGAACTCCAGTTGTAGAAGTGCTTCTTATACGGATGCATCATGGCATCATTCTGCCACGCCTCGGGAACCATGGTGATCACAGCCTAAAAGAGTTACAGTGCGTCATAAATAAATTTTGAGCTGAAACTAACTATATTACTCTAATTTAGGTATATTGCCCACACTGAATAAGCCTCATTTAAACCCATTTGTGTATTTTGTGGACGATTAAACCGAATTCAATTTCTGTATGAACAAAACCCTCATTCTGCAAGTTGTCACAAGAAGCACACACTCATTTTGCAGTTATTCTTAACCTGAATTTTTTCTAAGCAAAGTAAATAAAAACATTCATTTCTACCTCTGGTAAGGACCGCCCACCGGCCATCACGAGAAATTCCAGAACGCAATCGAAACTGCCGGAGTCTGACAAGTCGGGTTCCACCACCGGATACAACTTGCGCAGGTCGTCTCCGTACAGGGTGCTGGACATGATGCCCTCACGCGCCTGCATCAGATTGACGTTGCCGCGCAAGGTGTTAATTTCGCCATTGTGGGCTAAAAATCTTTTTTAATGCGAGAAACTCACAAAATTAATTACAGTGTACATGAAGAAATGGAAAATCCCAATAACCGTCTAATAGACGAAAGGACCAGAGATCTGTTCCACCCATTAGTTCAACAACCGCATCACCGAATGGCGCTGGGGAATCCCCATTAATTATATTTTTAAAAGTCAATTTTTACTCGTTCCCCTGAACTGGGATTTCAATCCAACATCTTTGAGTAGAATCTGATTTTTTGGATTAAATGGGCATTTATTTTATTATGCGGATTCAAACACAGAAAAAATGCCCTGCGTAGTGTAAATTTGTGATAGGTAACTTCCTCACTCCCCACTCTAATTCAGATATTTTTCTGATGTTTAGGGTTCTGGGGTTTAGGGCCGAAACACTGGTGACTTCCTAAACCAATAACTCACGTAGTATCTAGATGGATAAGTTTTTTTAGAACGACAAGCGCACGATTTTCCTACAACTGCGACGTTTTCATTCTGTACGAAACATAATATGTATTTTGAAACGGTTCACCAATTCCCACTCACTCTCAGAGCTTTCGCGTAACTGTTATCTGCCAGCGCAGTATGCGGCCAGATGGCATTAGTTCAACTCTTGTTTTTTTCATATTTACCTGAGCGGGTGGGCGCGCTCCCAACTGGGAAAAGTGTTGGTTGAGTAGCGCGCGTGGACCAGCGCCAAATAAGTCTCGAATTCGGGATTCTTCAGATCCAGAAAGTAATCCCAAAGCTGCGATGACATGAACTGGCCCTGTTATCGAACGGGCAAAAAATAGAGAGAGGAAAAGTTACTGTCAGTTTTACCAGTGACACGTTTACTTGAAACTATTACTATTAAAAAATAAGGCGAAGTGATTGATTGGCTCAATCGAGGAGTCGACTCTGAGCGATGGAAGTAAAAAATGTTTATTCTTTATCACAAAGTTCCCAATAACACGGTGATTGTATTTAGAAATAAAATCACTGTGCAAAAATGTATGTTACACGTGGATAAAAAGAGATGATACACACAACTGGCTTTTGTACCATCTCTTTTAATCCGCGTGTGACATACATTTTTGCAGTGATTTTATTTCTAAATGCAATTCCCCGTGTTATTGGGAACTTTTGTGGTAAAAAATAAACATTTTTTACCTTCATCGCTCAGAGTCGAGTTCTCGATGAGTCCATCAATCATTTCACCTTATGGGCACTTTTACTGTTTGACAATTTTGGCCCTCTATTTGAGATTGGAAATTAAACGACTTTTTTATTTATATTTAAAACCTCATATTCTCTTTGAGTATTTTTTTATGCAAATCTTGTTACAAACATTTAAATTCACGCATAATATATTTGATGTAGTGCTGGATATTTTAAATGAAACCAAACAACCAGCACATAATTTAGTACCAATAATTTTTATGATACCCCAATGAAAGTGGAAAGGATTATGAAAACTTGGCATACTATTCCAACAAAAGTAATCAAAATATTTAAATTCATGGAATTTATTTTAATCGTGATTAATAATTTGTTTCATACTTTATCGGAAGAGTACAATATAGGGTAGCCAAATAGAAATTTTTTAATATATTGCAGACTGGTTGACATTTGAAGGAGATAGTGAACCTTACTTTGTACACGATTGTATCTGTGGACAAGCTACAGATATAGAACCGCCTTCCCGGTTTTGGGATGTTGTGGGTGGCCTGCTTGCGCAAGACGAAAACCTAGAAAGACAAACGCACCATCACGTGACCATATAGCAGTATTTTTGCAAGGCTTCCTCAAGATTCAACCTCGGGTACGTTGGTGCATTCATACAGCAGTCACGGTTTGAGATTGCATCCATTGTTTAATGAATAGGTCACCGTGATCTCCCCCCCCCCAACTCCATACGTGCACGTAGAATGAATCGAGCTTCCTCCAATATCTTTAAATATTCGATAACTGGGCATCCAAAATGCCCAACTATTGACCTGTAAATCTAGCCTTTATTCTATTACAGCGACCATCAATATGGATGAAACAATGGCCGGTACAAATACATACATCTAAATGAATTATCCTTAAAACGGCTTTTACTTGATGCTATCCTGTGAAACCAGTTGACTACTCAATACAGAGCAGTTAAGGTAGTCGCTTGTACGTGACCAGAATCTTATTTTTTGGATCATTTGGTGAGCAGGCAACAATTTTCCAATATTCTCAAAATTTCAGTTTGCATTCAAATATTAATAATTTCACTCATTCGTTTATTTTGAAACTGTGAAAATCAAATTTCAAACTCGTTTATCACGAATCGCACAGTCGTTAGTATACTTATGGGGGATGTGCCCGGGACAGCGCCGGACGAAAAAAGACGAACAGAGTCGGCGAGAAACTGTCAAATACAATAATAGAGAACGCTATCTATTATTCGAGAAGGATAACTAACTTATAACCACTGCAATTCGCGTCTCGTCGTGCACTCGTGGCGCAGTTGGTTTAGCGACTGACTGTGGTTTCGGCGGTCCCGGGTTCGATTCCCGGCGCGGGCTCTCGAAAATTTCGATCCCGGGGTACTGGTCGTTCCCCCTCGCATAGTGCTTAAGCAACATGAGGGGGACGTAAGGCCTGTAGTGCGGTTGACTACAGTTGATTAAAAAACAAAAATAATTGACGACAAAGGCACAACCCCAATATTAGTATAGTATATTTCAAGACGATCTTTCCTCATTTAAATAAAAAATACTGGTGTGAATATTCGAAGCTTGTACAATTTTCTAACATTCCCAATAATTTTCCGCCCAAATATGCGGGGAAAAAAGGAACAATGGACCGACTATTTCGGTATTCATTTTTGAAACTTCGTGTAGCCCTTTAACCGGCCAATTGATTTAGCGATACCCACACCCCACCGGTCAATTAATTTTTAATTAATCAATCACTGGCTTGCCGGTAGTATGCGTGGTATAAATTATTGAGATTCAACAGGCGACACAACGCACTACGAAACTCGACGAACTACTAAACCTCATTGCAGCTGGAAGTCTTCATATTCCCGCGACAATAATGCGAGCTCATTCAGGCACATAAAAAACAAAATCAAAGTATGTCAACAAGCTCCGTACACTAAATTCACCCGATTGAAGCTTGGCAGCAAAACTATTTGCTCGCCGAGTCAACACCGTGAATGGGCAACCCGACAGGTGCCATATTATACAATAGAGGCAATTACTAGTAGAAGGTGTCTCGCTTAGTACAATAGAACACCTCGACACACCTAGGATTCCTCAAGTTGGTCTAACTTTTCATAAGAGAACTTCTAAGTGATGAAGTAAGCTATTCACATTATTCTAAAAATATACTAGTGAGTAGTCGTCGCCCACTATAATTTCGTATGTATTTATTACCACCTTGCATATACCCGAGATTGTATTTTTACCACTATATTTTCACTCGATTATAATGTTTTTGTAGAAGTTAACGTTTTATGGATTCTCTGTTTGTATAAGTAATAGTTATGTGTGCGCGCGTTAGTCGCCAGTTCTTTCGATGAGTCCAGCATCGTTCTTTTCCAATTGTTCAATATTCACATTATTGTAAATGCTTGAGCAACAAAATTTAGAAAAATTATGAACGAAAACGGAACGGAGAATCCAGTAAACATTGCTCTTAAATTAAAAAATATTCCTTCTCAGTTCTTTCGATGCTTGGGTTTAAGTATGATTGGGTTTGAAATTCAAAAAATTATAACATAATACTTTAAAGAGACAATTTCTAAATAGCCCATTTTGTATTTTTCGAGATAGAGGAATTTGCTTTTCTAAAGTCGGTTATATGATGTTACAGATTACTTGGGTAAGGCTTGCCAAGAGAAAAGCAGAAAAACGCAACAGCAAAAAGGAAAAGCCAAATGATAAAGATAACAAATTCCAGGTTATCAGCAGCGCCAGTCACTCCTCTAAAGCGGATGTCACGGTTAGCCAGCCGACAGTTTAACATTTGGAAAAAAAAGTTGCGTATGTTGTCTAAGGTCTAACCCAGCTCACTGCCAGACAGCGCCTTCAGCGGAGATAAATTTAAGACTTGTTGTCTGGCCGGTGTAAACAAGTTGCCAATTCCTCGTTTACCCACGCGTACGTTTGCAGGTACATGACAACGTGCGGGTTCAAAAATCGTAAACGCCGGTTAATATCAACTGATACTATAAGGCAGATCAATAAAGAAAAGTAATTTAATAGTTAATCAGAGATATGTGACTTATATTATTCACAAGAGAATTTGTCAACTGATCGTTAACGGTGTTCCCGGATTGATAGCTAATGTGGCGATCTTCACATATTTTATTTTTATTCACTGCACTACAGTACCCCTCGTGGTGTTTAGGCACTATGTGTTAATATCAATATTTGTTAAATTCAAAGATCTCGCCTGGATTGAGAACTAGCTTCAAAATTCTTGCGATGATCCAAAAGACACTAGTTAACGTTTCGGTGTATCCTGAATTGTGTAGAAATTATTGGTTACCGTTATGCTTGGTGTTGAAATTTTATTACGCTATAAGATTTTACAATTTAAATAGAAGTGAATATAAAAACAGGCATGACACATTTTACATGTTTCTAAATGTTTGCTCGTCTCAACAAAATGGGGCCATTGAACCTCTTCTCAGTAACAAACCAGACTGACTCGTGTTAAAAGTGGAATAATGTGTTATTAGCTCATCAACTTAGCCAATACAAATTACCCAGTAAAGATAAGTGTCTCACTGTGTACATATGTTGCATAAGTAAACAAGGCAGACACGAGTGTCTCAGGATGCAGACTTTTCCGAGTTGAAAAAGGGTTGTATTGCGCTACATATTGAAGTGGTCAATGACAGGCAATTAACAATAACTAACTTTGTTTACATGTGATGACTGCAATATTTATTAATGCTTTTTTTTAGTTAGTTTTAGTTCCAATCAAGTTCCAACTCTTACAGCACTAAAGTAGTTTCTGTAACCCTCTTAGTACTTCGGCACCGTGTGAGGGGTACATTTTCACCAGTACCCCGAATTAAATAATCGAGAGCCCAAGCCGGGAATCGAACCCGGAACCGCCGGGTTCGAAAAAAAATGTGACATCAAAATCATGAAACTGATGAAATTTCGCGCGCCGTAACCAAGCAAAGTGATTGTGAGAAAATTAAAAAATTACCTTGCGACGAAACTCTGCAGGTTCTTGCGGACCAATGACAAACACTTGTCGGAGACAAGGCTCGCTTCCCTTGGCGACCCTGCCCAGTTGGCTATTATTGGTGGGCACGGTTCTCCAACACAACACCTAAAACAACACCACAACAAAATTAATGAGTTTCAATTCAATACTCTGCAATTAGCCAAAGGTGCAACTGTTTCAATTAATGTTTAAGTAAACCGCTAGTGTTTATACGTTTTCGTAGGTAATACACCGCGGATATGAGTTCATAGACACTTTAATTTATTGTATTAGAATGTGACCACGGCAAATATATTTTACCATATTTTCTTTTCAGCTCAAAGTCAATGTACTCCTGCATAATCGACGATCTTTTTATTGTGCTTATCAAAGGCGTGATGCACTGGTATACTGAATTGATATGTTGATTGCCTAATACTCGAAATAAGTGTTCATTTACCGATGACTCTTAACGCATGATGAGCCTTTAACTGGATTGGCAAAAACAAACCTGCAAGTGTAATTCCTCTGCGAGTTCGGAGAATAGCTGTTCGCATGTGTGTGACGTCTGATGATCAAGAAAGAAAATACCGGTGGCGTAATGACCAGCGTCTGGGAGATCTATGTTCAGCTGCTCCCTTAAAAACAAAAGTAAAACAGTAATTTTTAATATTCTGATGATTTCTGATAACAGAAAGTGTTTATTTATTCCATGTAGCATAATTTGAACAGTGCGCTGAGCTAGTGCAAGTAAATTTTACACATTTAATATTACATATATACAATATTATGATAGTCAATGATAATATTGCATAATATGATATAAAATATTAATTGAGATTGAATAAGTGGTAATTTCCCGTGACAATAATTTTTAAAAATTAATTTCAAAATACAGTGAACTCACTTGACCGATTTCTTGTACAGATTGTGCGATATTCCGGTGGTGACTCCGGCTCCGTCACCAGAGTCGTTGTCACAAGCACAAGCTCCTCGATGTTCCATCCGGTGAGAAATGGTCTCCGCATCTTGAACCACCTGAGCGAAACCAAAAAAAAAAACAATTTAAAATATATTCGATTAAACCAGAAAGCGAACTAACGCAATGAACTTCGCGTGAATGAAATAAATGTTTCCACAACCACACCCTTCTAAAGAACAAAATCCTCTAGCTGATAGATATACTTTCTTGTAAATTTAACAATTTACCAACTGCAAAGGTACTATAGAGAGCATAAGAGTAACAAACATGAACCTACAGAGTATATAGTAAATTTCTTGTAAATTTCTTGTTCATTTACTCCACTAGGTAAAAATAACGACTTCTGCATTGAACAATCGCTTCACTCTTTAACTATATAATGCTTGTGACTTCACAATTATTTTATTCACGCAGAATGATCTAAATAATCCCCAACTAATCAGTTAAATAAACGACCAAATGGAGTACCTCTTTATTATAAATTTCGTACAAATGGATTATAATACAGCAACATTGATATTGATCGTATTCATATCGTTTGTCAAAACTAATAAAATACAGATCAGAAGTTCGAAATGATAAAGAAATTCGCTCACCTTGTGTGACGGAATGCCGTCAATGCTGACGATAAAGCCCACGCCGCAGGCCTCCTTCTCGTTGGCTGGATCGTAGAGACCCCGGGCTGCCGGATACCCCCATGGGCTCCCGTGAGCGGCCATTTTGGTAATGACAACTCTATTCAAATGTGTAACTGGTCAGAAGTACACTGGAATTGTAATTGGACCAGTCAAAAACGATCGTCACCTGAAAAGAAAAATCACAATTTATTATTATTTTTCAACTCTAGTGAATAGCGAACTACAGGAAATTCTGTTGTGGATAGCAATAAAGGAAATTCTCTGTCCCTCTCGATGCTACGGCACTCAGTGATTTCACCCATACGAGAGCGCAACGGGAATCTAACCCGAACTGTCGCACTGTTAGCCTGTCTCCATCTACAGGCTTTATTTATTACTTTTATTTTTCAAATATCTTGCTCGTTTACTAAGGCAAAAATATCGACTTTTGCATTCAATAATCGCTTTAATCTTTAACTACATGGTGGTTGCGACTTCTCACGACCATTCTATTCACGCAGAATGAGCAAAATAATCGCCAACTAATCAGTTGACGACGAAAACCCATAGCAACGAACTTTAAGCTAAAAATCTTATTTAAAAAAAATCCTCTACTCAGTCTACTAAAAAATACTACACCGGATCAACAACGTCAACTTTATACCCTCGAATAGTTGACGAGCTCAATTCTATAAACACTTGATATACAATGTGCGCAAGTCAACGCTTGGCACGATTTCCAGCCAGCCATCTGCCAGTTTGATGCTTCCTGTACCAATTACATCTGCCACAAAAGTAGTTTCGAATACCCAGACTTACAGACTGTGCCATCGAGCAAATCTTCATACATGTACCAGTACCCACGTACGATGACAATCATAATTCCGATCATTAAGTGGCTGATGAAACTCTAAATTGGCTCTCTGGATTGTACAAATGTGGTCAGGCTATTAATTATTTATTCTACAATAATTGTCAGGACATAAAAACTACGGTACATATACAACAACTTCCCATTAGTATTTTTCTAAGACCAGGTTTAAGGTGAGAAGTATTTACGCACCGTTGAGTAAACCATTTTGATCGTGTAATTGCATTCCCCTATTAAGCCGTATCTGCTCGATCTCAATTATTAATGAATAAATATCCCAGTCACACAATCGATAGTTTCACTTTTCACTCCATAGACACATCATTTTGTTTACGGAATGTAATGACAACGGAACGTAAGTTTAAAATTTCTAAAGTTTTATTAAAAATCATTTACCGCTTACGCTCGTTAGATCCAAGTGAAAGACATTTTCCATGCATCTAAACGTAAATCATCGATCGTGTAATTGCACCCTAATTGATGCGCTTACTGCACAAAAACGAGTCCTCATAGTCGCGGATTGCGCTTCTAAACTTTGCAGAGTCACACTTTTTCAAGAATTTTCTTTTCTTTTGCCATAGACATTGCGCACAGATTTCAAATCCTGCCAGTGCAGGCGACAAAACTCATTTAAAGGCAAACACGAACTAATATACTAAAAGTGCGGTCACTAGGATCGCACTGACAAGCACATCAAAGTCACATACATGTTATTGAGATTCGCGCAGTAGTCACAAAATAGGAACTGTAAGCCGAGACGAGACACTGACAGGTTCCAAACAAAAACAGCCCCATCAGTTCGTGCCAAAATATGTACGATGCCCAAAAGTGATGGGATAGGAAAGCGCGTCGATGTTATTGAAAACAAGGCCAAGACTGACAAGAAATGTTGACTAATAAGATGCAGTGCCAACTGGTAACCTCGTACTCGTACAACTAACTCTATGCGCAATATTTCTAAAGCGCTTCAATGAAAAATATCATGTGAATTCGATCCATTCGATACAATGAAAAGTCTAGAAACAATCAATGAAACACTAGAACTTTCTCATCAGAAATAATATTGCATAACAGTACGGATATTTAATTTTTTTTTCTTCAACTCTTTATTAACTGTGGTCAACCGCACTACAGGCGTTCTGTACCCCCTGCGAGGGACACGTCTCCCCGGGATCGAAATTTTCGAAATCCCGCGCCGAGAATCGAACTCGGGACCGCCGAGCCACAATCAGTCGCAATACCGACTGGGCTACGACGAGTCTCTGTAGAACTGCGAGTCGTACGTTTACTCAGAGCCGAATACACATACTTGGTTAGTAGAAGATTTTGGCTACTCTAATACGAATTTTCTGCAGCTTCCGACGCGCAAGTGAAGTATACTACAGGAGGTTAAAAGTTGTCTCCTGCAGGAAAAGAATAATCTCAAAGAAATTTCAACGAATCTTTTATTTTTAACTCAAATGTTTCAGGAGGCTTACCTGGTATACTGTAGGTATCTCTCGTATCTCGTGTTTAAAAGTGAGACATGTCGCGTCGAAAGCACTGCCCGTTGTCTAAATGAACAAATCAAAAATTCGAATCTATGACTTTCCACTATAGGTCTAGCGTGCACACCAGCCGCAACGATCGTGCTGCCGTGACTGAATATGGGTATTTATTAATACAGCCTTAGTGAAAATGACAGCCAAGGTCGACTATTTTTTTTGTATTCATTTCCTCGTTGGTACATTCTGGTGATAACTTTTCATTACCGCTATTACGGCATCCCAATGACATAAGAAATCTGCGTGCCCCGCGCAGCAGGATAAGAGAGGCATACTGTAAAAACGCACGACTGTTAATTTTTTTATTATTTTTTTGAGAAATGCATTGGAACTAGATTTTTAGGTTTCATCCCATCTTACCACTTTTTTGTGCACATCAAAGAGAATAGTAGATCCAGAGCACAGGAATGAAAATGAAAGAAGACTGGAGACTACCATACGTATTCCAGAAAATTGATCAAAATATTAATGCTGGTATTAATGCATTTTCTATGTTGGTTCCCAAAAATTGTGAAATCCTGGTCCTCCCGTTTATACGACATCAATTGGAAGATTGCCGGACAGGAAACCAGTTTGGCAGCCTGCTATTTTGTCATGACCTTGCAAGTTTTTCATTGCCACGGACAAGACAAATTTCAAAACTGCCCGGCGCAGCTGAACACGCGGCCACGATCGACCTCTCATGTCAATTTTGATGGCCAGCCTGCACATTCCCTCTGCTCGAGACAGTTTCTGTGCTTTTCTGCTGCGGGTTCCACAGAATACGTTGGGGTAGGTCACAGTTTTTGCAGATCGATGATCGGTGAACTATTATAACCAGTACTATTGTTAGGATTTTTTGGACTATCGCCCGTTAAGGGTTTTCAGCGAATTGGGACATGGCGGACTCGGATACACTAAGCGCGAAAATTGCAGCAGGCAACCACGCGTCAAATGACTGAATGAGCGTCACCTGACGCCCATATGGATGATCAATTGAAAATGCCCAGTCCTCATTAGATGAGGCGCCCAAGAGCACTGGCAATGTCATGGTGAAAAACTGAAAATGCAAGGGTTACTAAATATTAAAGTTGAGTGATGTCCAAATTGAGCAAATTCACATAATCTGTTAGAAAACTGGCCACAATTTTCAGAAACTTGGCAACATCTCAAACAAAGAAAGCATGTCCAAGAAAAAAAAAAATTGTGCCAACATGTCAATCAAAGTAACTATAGCGTAACAATAGCGTTAAGAAGAAAGAAATTTTTGTGCAGAGCACTGTATTTCATTAAATATGGGTGTGCACGACTTGGAATTTATTAGTACAGACTTGAAATCAATTTTTTTAAATTCCATTTTAGTGTTTCAATGCACTACAGGAGATTATGCATTGTCTTAAAGAGTATTATTTTCGGAGATTATTTCTATTCTGTTTAACTTTGGGCTATTCATTAGTACCCCGAGATCGAGCAGCGAGAGAATCCGTACAGGAAATCGAACCCGGGACCATCGCACTGTCTCACTTTCGACAAGAATCTATATTTTTTCTCAAACTTTACATATTTCTTAATTAAGGATATAACAACCAAAACTTCCCCCAACATGTGTGTCTATAGGATCTCCGCCGTCAAGAGCGACACCATCGCAATTGATTAGCATTTTTAGCGCTAATAGATTCTTTTGCTCAGTGCCTGGTGCGGTAGTAAAATGGCTTCGATACCACGTCCACCTCATGAATTGATGATGAAGCCCGTTAAGTTCCAAGGTGAACTATCAATTAACCGCGTCGTCTTTCATTTCAGATAGCGGTTTATAATTAATGAAGTAGTCACTTAATGGTTGGTCCACACATCACACCAACAATCCAATATACCATCTGCATGACAGTTATTTGTGCCCTCTGGTGGAGGATCAGAGAATCAGTCGATTTCATTGCTGATAGACAATAGATGCATTCAATAAGGCATATGAATCGAGTGATGGCTACTACAGGCAGCGCCATTTGGGTTAGGACGAAGATAAAGGGTGATGTCTTTTAAATACCTACATGCTTCACAAAATACAGTTTATTATATTTTATTTATGGAGCCTCGCCTGCTCGTCGTCGATTTTTCCACGTCTGTCCCGTATTTGTTCTCTCTTATAACCTGCTAATTTTGCCTAACCTACGCTGCTCTTTAACGTGTCCTTTAATCGTACGAACGAAATAAGTTTTACCTTCTTTCCGAAAGAAGGCGTGCCAAGGAATTTCTCGCGCCCGAAAAATTTCGAATATCTCGACCGGAATCTAAACCACGATACGGGCATTACGCCACTTCTCATCGACAATAGGATAATCGGAAGTTTTTTATTTTCTCTTAGGGTTGAACTGGGACTTTGCGGAAAATCAGTACTATATAGAAAAGTTAAAACACAGCATCCATAGACCGCATCAACCGAAGACAACCAACAATGAAGACCTGAAGAGAAAATACAAACGGGAAACGACAGTTCGCAAATAAACAAATTCTAAACTGGTAATTGTTTTTGTTTTTTTAAGTTAAATGTCTTGGTGTTGCCTTAGTTCCAGTTTTTCAAAACCATTTAAAAAGCATCACACTTATGTTCTCTTATTTATTTCAACTGCAGGCACAACTACATGATACCCCGGGATCGAATAAAAGAGACCCCGCGCTGGGAATCGAACCCCACCGCGCACCGTCTGGTCAGACTACCGACTGAGCAGAGACAAATCTTGATGCGAAAAATAACACTTCAACCTGCCCTATCTACTTTTTAAACTCCTTGGTCGGTACATGTACGGACGCTCCCGACCGGAACAGGTCAATACAGTTGCACACACAAACAATAACGGCGGCCGATTTGCTCGTCGAAACCGATCTGATCTGCAATTCCAAACATCCGAGGCACACAATGTCCGGACTCTGAACATCATCGCCCGAGCTGTTAACTCCCACAGCGGCTCAGAGGGTCTGGCATTCGAGTAACTAGAAATTAACGATCATAGATAGAACGGACTCGACTGCTCACATAGGGCTGTTCAGGTAGTTGAGAGAAAATACAAGCACATTTGGTTTATAGGCATTTCAAATTGCGGTCATTGAATTCACACAGTCGACGACGACCTATTCGTAGAGTGACACGGGATTCGCTGCCATTCGCTAGGAACTTCTAAACCAGACATTTAACTGTACGAACGCCGAGCCTCGCGTATAGGTTGCTTGACGCCAGCTACTTCACATGATTAACCAGCAATGCATATGTGTAATTAATTTTCAACCATAATCGATCACCCGATCGTATAGCCTCTCTGTTGGTGCCCTCTGCAGTTAGGGTAGATCGATTATCTGACGATAGTTCTTTTCCTAGTTTGTTACAATCGCCCATTAGGTGCTCCTAGTGGAGATACAGTAACTGCAACCTGTCATACTGCGAACTGTACGACCGTAGCCAGAACAAGGATTATCCAATTCGTAACTGCCTCATAATTTTCAATCGCAGAACACCGGAAAGCACAAATTTTCTCATCCAACTTGTTTCAAACAATTTTTAAAATAGCAGCAAGATAATGAACCAATGGAAACACAGTGGCTGTAACACAGGGCAAGCAAATTCGAATCAGAAGCAGAAGCTCAACAGACGTGCTAAATATTTGTTTCACTATTGCTGGCCCCTTCAAGAAATATGACGTGATGAGCCGGCCCTGCACTTTTTCCTTTTTCCAAATTCACTGAGACACGCCCAATGACAACGCTCGAAGACATACTTGAAAAGCCATCTTGAAATATGTTAACTGACCGGTTTGGCTTTCTGTCTGCATGCCAGACGACACATTTATCGTCGGTCTTCCTCCCCTTCGTCTTTTTTTGTACCCGAGTACTAATGTCAACTTTCAGTAGGCGACCTTGACCAATGTCAGTGGCGGGACGCCGGGTTCGTCGGCTAATGGCATGACGTGATTACCACAGCAATAAAAAAACGATGTCCGACTTGGCGTTGAAGGGAATGTAAATTTATGACTCTACATAGATTTAATTGATCTTAATCCAACTTAAAGGGTCATGGCAACTCTTAATTTGAGTTTAGTTTAAAGACCCGAAACAACACAGGTTCCGTTAAGCGCAATTGGTTATTCATTCAAAGATCAGCTAAATTCCAAAATAGCCTCATAACCACAACTAATTTGTGCTTCCATCAAATCTCACATGCTCAAATTTCTCCTAAATTTGGATAATCCACCACAAAAATGTCGATCGTTTAAAAATGTTCAATCTCGATCGTTATTTTAACAAATTACTAATAATCTTGAAACCAGAAATACTTTCACTTTGCGCAAGCTTTGCCTCCGCCCCCCACTCCAACAAAATGCCAGTGAATCCGGCCCTCTGTCCAGCAAGGTTCAACGACGGTCAGTTGGACACTGACGCGATCGACCTCGCGAGTCAAGAGAAGGTCAAGTTCATTCGCCGACCAACTATGCCGTAACGACCACGTCTGCACGCCTAATCTTATCTGCATGTCCACGAGGACGACGGCGAAATTGGTCGCTGAATTAATAATTCTTCATGCCCGGTCCCTTGTACGACACAGAAAGAATGAAAAATAAGTCAACAGAGTGGCAGAAATATTGACATTTCCACAGGCCTTCTCCATTAATATTGTCTGGCGTTATCAATGTTATCACAGTACGACTCTGTATCCCCAAATTGATTTTCACGAAAATTCACCAACAAACGTTCGAACAATTTGTACGACTCGTCGTAGCCCAGTTGGTTTAGCGACTGGCTGGTTTCGGCGGTCCCGGGTTCGATTCCTGGCGGGGGTCCTCAAAAATTTCGATCCCGGGGTACTGGTCGTTCCCCCTCGCACAGTGCCTAAGCACCATGAGGGAGTCGTAACGCCTGTAGTGCGGTTGACTACAGTTGATTAAAAACAAAAAATTAAATGAACTACGATTTTTTAAATAAATATACCATTTTTCAGGTATCAAAAATGAAACAAGCGACATTCGGTAAGCTCATTCTGAAACCATTTCAAACTTTGAATCTCAACTTGAAAGCTCCTTGTAAAATAATCGTTAAAACTCTTAAGTTTTGGAAAACTAAAAACCCACGTTTCAGTAAACTCACGTACCAGAAATTTGTTGAAATTATTCGAAATTAATAATAAATATGTGCTAGAAGGGCTCCGACACTAGGTGGTGCTCATTTCGTCAGTTGTCAGTCTGCATACCAAGGTGTTCTTCTATTTTATTGATTTCACTTTGCCAAGCATTTACTCAGAAGTCGGCAGGCACTAAGGTCGATACCACGAACGAGACTGCGTGAAGAGGGACTGTGAAAGTGGAAACACTTTCTCAATGAGCTCCAAAATATAAAGGCACCTCCATGGGCAGAAACGGCCTTTCTCAAATTGTCGAGAGCTCTTCTTGAGCTGGAGAGGCTCCACCGTTCCGCTTCTCGCAAAATCGCAGCGCATTAGTGGTACCGGCTAACAAATAAATCGCGACAGAATTTCTGTAAGTCTAAAACACTGGAGATGTTTTCATTGATTATGTTAACTTTTCACGCCGCATGCCAAGGATTTATTGTCTCATTTATTACGGGCCAGAAACTACCGGTTCCTATTTGCACAGCACAGTTTTTACCCGGTGCAACACAGATTTGGCAACACCTTCGTTCCGGCAATCCCCTTTGCACAATATTGCGTGCACTCTTGCAGGTAGGTACACGCTTCGGTATTCCTGCGTGGTCCGGCGCCCGCCCACCCGACGCCAAACACGATCAAATATAGACGCGGAAATCAAGGTCACTCGATTACATGTACACAATATACTGTACACGTGTCTATAGAAACCGTACCAACTATGTGTGGTCACGTGAAAATGCAATTGGGGAGAAGAGGAGGGCGGGCGATGCAAGGGAGTCGAGCGAGTTTGGGGGAGAGTGAGTGTTTTTCATCCGACAGAGAAGACATAACAAACAACTCGGTTCAAGTTCAGTGTGCAACGAAATGTCTGTTTCTGCCAACTGACGCTGCGCTTTATCAGTAGGTGGCGCCCTATTTGTCATTTGGTTGGAAACCAGGTTAATGGCTTATGGCGTTTATAATTCCCAAATCTCAATTCACAGATTGGAGCGCTGGGAACGTGTAACAGGACGGTAGTTCACCGTCGATCAACTGTAACTGCAAACACCTAGAGTACAGTCAGCACCAACAACTGAAAATAAATTGTATCGATATTTAAGCGATTGCATGTTGCACATTAGGCAAGCATTGAGCAACTGACCTGTATCTGCTGGGCAGATCAGGAAAACTGTAAATGGCGAAATACGAGCTTTCCCAATCGTCGACTAATGTATAAAAATTAGTTCAAAGGTCATAAAGCCACAAAAATAGACCAACCCAAATAAATAATACATTTTAATAATTTAGGAGCTGTTATCATTTTCCAAAAACAGTCATTTAAAATGCAGGTGTCAACGAAATGAAAATGTAGACCGTGGCATTAGCATGCCATTTATCAGAAAAATATATTTTTCCCCCCACCGACCTTGGCCACTTGAAACAGTCAAGAAAATCATATGACTAAGTCAACGACACGATGTGTTCAGTGTTAAACACAGTAAACAGATATTTCTTTACATGAACTTGCCAATTGCCCCGGTCAACAACATTTTTTGCAAGCTGGCCTCAAAGGCATTAAAGAGAACTATCAATTCGGAGGCGACGCAATGCTACTAAATTAATCGGCAAAACCTACACAAGATAATTAAGTCTTGAAACACAACATGAAAACAACATGAATAGGGCGAATACTTGCCCGAATATTAAAATATGTATACCTTACAAAACATACGCAATTCACATCAACATCACGTGAACACAGCAAGGCAATAGCAATGCAGAGCACACACACCCAGCAAAGGCGAAAATGTGCTCCTTGTAAAATAATCGGATAGGCAAACCCGCAAAGCACTCGTGCATGCAGCGAATCAGTGCCACAGGGGCAGCCATCGCCATTTCACGATCTCCCATTCACTCATATCAGGCAAACTATGGAGCATTGAGGTGTTAAATCACCGGCACCTTTGACGATTATCCTTGAATAAAAGTAGTTTATTATTTTTTATAAAATGGGACGTTGAGCCCCTTCGAATAAAAATGTAAATAAAAATGTGCCACACCCTTTAAACGCTGAAACCCCGAGTCCTCCGAATCTCTTCAGAATTTGGTGCAGCGCAAATAACCCCAGAATAGCCAACGCGACCGAAAGGTAAAATACTGTAGTTCCTAGATAACGAATGCAACCAGTCGGGAGCAAAATGTTAATAAAAATGTGCCACACCCTTTAAACGCTGAAACCCCGAGTCCTCCGAATCTCTTCAGAATTTGGTGCAGCGCAAA
>JAQGBY010000679.1:0-39034 GCA_034698785.1 Mycogona germanica | reverse complement strand
ATCGTCTGCATCGATAATATCGAGCCACTCGATTATGTCCATTTTATGATCGATTCGGCGATTTTGGATAATATCGAGGTTTTGTATGGCCCTTTTTAAAAGCGCTTTTGTATAAAAGCCAACGATATTACAATAAATGCTAGATACCATGATGGGCGCGGCCATCTTGTGGATTGTCAATTAAAGTAAAAAACAATTGGAAATACAATTTTAATTATATTTGCACTGGTACCTGGAGCGCTTTGCTTTTGACATGAATATTTCTTTTTCTGTTATTTTAAATTAACAGAAAAAGAAATATTCATATAGGCTTGATTAAGAATTAAATTTGCATATCGTTTTCACGTTTCGCATTCATTTACGACATAATAATATTTTGATTTAATGAATCATTGTTTCCCAACTGATGTTTGTAACGTTGATTCAGTGTCGCGTGTATTTTTTTTGTTTCAATTATTCATTTTCAATCAAGGTAACATCAATAACTTTTGTTTCCGTGTTTATTGTTTATTGTTATACGATGAACCGCAGAAGGATTTTCACCGATGCGTAATGAAGTGGATTGGAGATGACTTGATAGACTCTTGAAACGATTGCAACCGCTGACCACAAGGTCATGCCGAATTGCAATTTGAAATGACAGTTAAATTTGCCTCATGCGTGGCGCTTCTTGGACACGATAGCGGACGCCGAACTCCCGAGTTTGATCGCTCTCACAGGACTGTTCGCTCTCACGATACACCGAGATTTATAATCCCATCTCCAATGACATTGCGTACTACTGTAGGCGGTGTATTTTGATGACGAACGAGATTTGAGCGCGTCGGGTGTCTGAGGGCCGGAACCTCGTCCAATACAATCATGTAGATCGACGTGTCATTTATTTAAAGTTGAAGCGACTGTGTGGCGGCCATAAATGAGTTCGCGGAATAGCGTATGTCCTCCGTACACCCCACGACCTAGACTTGGACACTTTTTTCAGGAAATTGAAGACAATTTTCATGTCATTGTTTAGAAAAGGAGGAAAGGAGGTCTCGAACCGACGTAGCGGAGTGATGGGATCGGATATCTGGCAAGTGCTGCACTCTGGTGACGGGCAAGTGTATCGCTGCTGCCCCGTGTTGCCAGGCAATCACACAATACACGGGTGATTCAGGCTCGGTTTTATTATATAGCGAGGAGAAGAGGTCTCGAACCGACGTAATGAAGTAAGGGGATCGGATATATGGCAGCTGCTGCACTCTAGTGATGGGCGAGTATATCGCTGCTGCCCCGCATTGCCAGGCAATCACACAATGCATGGGTGATTCAGGCTTGGTTTTATTATATAGCGAGGAGAAGAGGTCTCGAACCGACGTAGCGGAGTGATGGGATCGGATATCTGGCAAGTGCTGCACTCTGGTGACGGGCAAGTGTATCGCTGCTGCCCCGTGTTGCCAGGCAATCACACAATACACGGGTGATTCAGGCTCGGTTTTATTATATAGCGAGGAGAAGAGGTCTCGAACCGACGTAATGAAGTAAGGGGATCGGATATATGGCAGCTGCTGCACTCTAGTGATGGGCGAGTATATCGCTGCTGCCCCGCATTGCCAGGCAATCACACAATGCATGGGTGATTCAGGCTTGGTTTTATTATATAGCGAGGAGAAGAGGTCTCGAACCGACGTAGCGGAGTGATGGGATCGGATATCTGGCAGGTGTTGCACTCTGGTGACGGGCAAGTGTATCGCTGCTGCCCCGTGTTGCCAGACAATCACTCAATGCACCGGTCAGACTCGCGGTATTTTTGGGTTTAAGCGAAACGTTTCCCTGGTCAAACCTGCAGGTCTGTTCAAGAGAAAGACGGTAAATCGATAAGGAATCTGCTCTCCGTATTTCCTCAAACCACCTTCCAAAGACCTGGGACCTGTTTTAGGAAAATCTTGTACAATAGTTTCTACTGACCACTACTAGTTGGTGCTATTGTGCATTTTAAAAGAAAACTGGGAGAATTTTAAATATTTATTAAAATTGTAGTTGTTTTTTCAAATATTTTTATACGTTTTTATTTGGAGTTTTCCTTGTTAGTTATTCGTGGCCTCAATGTCCTCTTTTTCCGTGCTTAGACGTAGTTGCATTGCATGTTTTCGCAATCTTATCATTACGTTTGCGCCGGATCTATTAAGAATGGATTTGGAAGGTGTTTCTTCCTTTTTCTTTTTTTTTCTTCGTTTAAGAAATTGGAGCAGGTTTTTCGATTGTTGACTTTCTCGACACAAAAAAGGTTTTATTTTTTTCTCTTCCTTTTTCGCTCGCAGATCGCCGAAGCCCTGGAATCTTATTACAATTCATTTGCAGTCGAAAAGTTTTCAAGACCTGGTGAGTTGAACACGATTTTTCCACTCTCGTTGGTCTGAACAATTAGTTTCCAAACAATAACGCATCACTGACTCTGATGCGTTAATGGGTAAGCGAAGTGCTGGCCGAAACCGATAGGTAGCGCTGCTGAAGAATGAAAAATAAATGATATTTATCTAGAAAAAGACATAAATGAAGGAAGTCACCTTTTACATGTGCTAGTATATCGCAATGTTATGAAAACTGCATTTCAAGCTATTTTTTGCTATTGTCTTACATTTGAATTATAATTAAATGTGTTTGCAAGATTAGAAATTTAAAAATTGTTATTCTTTCCATGAAAACAGCAGAAGCAATTCGGCGAGTTTCTGATGAATGTTCCTGGTGTCGATGCCAGCGCCACAGCGGGAAAACAGAGCAACGCAATGATGTTCAGTGAACAGCGGATTGAAACTGGAAACAGAGGTTAGAGCTGATTAATTTACTTCATATTTTTAAAACAAAGTAGTTTTGCATTATAACCGTGAGCATTTTTCAGGATATGCTTGAAAAATTATCTGTTCTTTTATTCGAATTTATCAAGCATGCTGGCATGAAGGGAACTTGAAAGTCATGTTGGTTGACATTTTCATTGGTTGACACCATCAAGCCTTGATCTTTTTTTACATTTTCTTAAAAGATCAAACAAGGTAAATTGATCAACTCTCATGTTGTTCCTCTTTTGGACAAAAGAGCAGTTCCTTTTGAATATTTTCTTTTTGGAACAAAGATTTGTGGACGTACAGTTCAATTTTGGACAGTTCCCTTTTTTGGACAGTTCCTTTTTTGGACAGTTCCCTAGCTTCTTGGACAGTTCCCTAGCTTCTTGGACAGTTTCCTAGCTTCTTGGACAGTTTCCTAGCTTCGTGGACAGTTTTCTAGCTTCTTGGACAGTTTCCTAGCTTCTTGGGCAGTTTCCTAGCTTCGTGGACAGTTTTCTAGCTTCTTGGACAGTTCCCTAGCTTCTTGGACAGTTCCCTAGCTTCTTGGACAGTTCCCTAGCTTCTTGGACAGTTTCCTAGCTTCTTGGACAGTTTCCTAGCTTCTTGGACAGTTCCCTAGCTTCTTGGATAGTTCCCTAGCGTCTTGGACAGTTATCTAGCTTCTTGGACAGTTTCCTAGCTTCTTGGACAGTTTCCTAGCTTCTTGGACAGTTCCTTTTTACATTTATTTTTTTACAGTTTCCTTCTTGGACAGTTCCTTATTTGGACTAAGTGAAACTGGTTATAAATTCCATGACCATAAGACAAATTCATACTAAGCCAATTCCAAAGTTGAGATCAATTTGGGATGATCCGCTTTACCGGGATACTGCTTCAGAGTTTATGGTTATATTTACCGATAACGTAGCGTTTCTTATTGCAGAATGTACGTCGTTCTCCATGCATTGTTTACGTGACAAAACCCTGCATCGCTTTCAAGAACGCTAAAACTTATAATTCTTACTACTGTTACTGCAGCTCAGTAATCTTGTGACGAGAGACATCATATCTGACATAAGATCATTTTGAGTTTTTTGTTGATCCTTGTTCCTTCGTCTAATTACATGGATAACAAATAAGAAGAAAAAAACATGGTCTTGGTATTTTCCACTGCTTGTCGCTAGACAAAACTGTTTTTTTTTTGCGATCCGCAATTTTTAATTAAAGTTGGACCTAACTCGTTGCGGAAAAAAAATTGTCCGCTCCATGAGGCATCGCAAATTTAAATAATATAATAATTCGTCACACTATAGGTCTGACGTTGTTGCGCCTGGCTATATTTGAAGAGACAACATGCACATCATTAAGAAATTCCGGGTTCGATTCCTGGCTTGAGGGTTCTCGCATTTATCCGATATCCCGAGGGTACAGATTAAAAATGTGATATCATCGAGTTTATGTTAACATCTTCACCCTTAAAAGGTTAATCCTGTTTTTCAAAAACCTATAAATAGTCGGCTCAATTTAAAAAAACTTCCGGATTGATCTAACCCCAGGAGTGGAGCCCAAAAATCGACACCACCTTGCCCAACCCTCTGATCCCGGCAATCCGTCACTCCGGTCCCCCCTGCGGCAATTCCCCCTCCATTCCCTTGTCAGCGCCTAATGACGATCCAGGATTCAAAAACGTTGTTTGATGCAGGGGAGGGGGAGGGGGTTTCGGTGGTAGGGGGAGGATGGCTTTTGAGCAATGCGTCTCTACAATTGTAGTCGATGGATTTTGCGCCTCTGCATGGAGGGCATGGTCTTATCCGCACCATTTCATCTGGGTGCGGATCTTCTTTAGCCCATTTTCCGAGTCAATTGTGCGAAGGACGCTTTTTTGCGTCAATTGTTTGGGGACTCGTCAGTGTTACACGTTTCCGAAACAGTGCCCCCCCGAGGATGCTCCGAGGGGAATTAAGTAGGGAAATTAGATGGGTCAATGACATGCACTTTGATTTTTCAACGATTTGTTTCCTTTATAACCATTTAATGATCGATAAATTATCGGATTAACCGTTAACTAAACCATGCCAAACTGTTTTAGTTGATGAACTCCTGGACAGAATCCATACAATAAGTTAAACAACAGTTGTCATTGAAAACTCACAAACGGCGTAACGCAGAACCATGAAATTTGGAGCGGATATTGTTTCGCAAATTTCCAGGTCAACGCAACTTATTTCAGCTCTCCATCATGTGTATTTCTTGAGATATCCGCTGTTAAAGTTTCAACCGTTGCCATTGCTTCAACTGAACATTTAAATATGGCGTCTCTCTTTAGGCAAAATGACGCTGACGATGAGAGCGCTATTCTTCCGCTCGAGAGCGCTCTCACGTGCTACCAATGCTGCCAGTAACACTCTCCTCACTACATCCCGATTTAACATTTTTTAATTATTGAACATCAATTTTTAACATCAATTATTTGACATTGTCAATTTCACTAAATTTAAATTGTAAGAAACTACTTTTTTATTTACAACAAATTTGTTTTGGAAATATCCAAAGAATTTGTTTAATCCCGTGTTGTGGCAACATTGCCATTACAGGTGACTTATACCTTCATAACTTAGTTGAAAATTCCATCGCTGATGACGTTTCTGATGGCGTCGCAGCCTAGGCTTAATTTCTAATCCCACTCGTCCATCAATCAGGGTTGGACCATATAAAAAATTGTTGAACATCTTCGCGCGCGCGCTGTTTTCTGTGCACTAGTCTAATCACGTGATGCCTGGAGAGAGAACCGAGTCCTCCTTCCCTCATTGTCCCACACCACCACCCACTCCTCCACCAAGTCATCGCGAGACTCATCCCCGTAATTTGGGGCTCTCCGTAAATTTATCTTCATTTCGCTCGCGGCAAATGGACTGTGCAAACCACCGAAATATTACTTTTGTGTGTGTGTACGTGGCTTTTTTTTTGTCGGAGCCGGAAATGTTAAGCGACTCCAGTTGCCTCATCCCCCCTCCGGCAGGATGACGATACTTGGTCAACCTGAATACCATCGGGGCCGCATTATTCATCTATACAAAATAATACAGCATCTCTAAATCAAACTGTTCCCATCGGACGTCAATTACAATTTCTAGAAAATGTCAAATGCTCATTTTCCAAGAAGTCCTTAAGTAAGAGTTTCTCCTTTCATGTTCAGCCCCATTTATTAACTTTGCTTTTATTTATTTAGCTATAAATGAAAGTATTTGCCGTCTAAGAAAAAATCTTTCCCCGTTTTATTCTAAAATCTAAAATGTTTTTTAATAAACTTGTAGAGGACGTAATGCAAATGCAGTGAATGTAATTGTGTCTAGAATTTCTTGAAGAATTTTCAAAAAATGTTCGCTTTTCATATTCTATGTTTTAGGAATTTGTTCCAAGAGTTATTTTGCGTTTGCTTTTGCGAGTTCCACTGTGGATTTTTTTCGCCAACGATATTCTTATCTAATACGAATGAATTCGAACCACATGTCTTATGTTGGTTTAACCGGCAAAAAAAGTAACTAGACTTTTTAGAAGATTTTTGTAGGTAGGCGTATCTATTCATGCATAATCGGGCGCTGAGAAATGGCGTAAACAAAAATATCGATGACGTCACGGTCGTCAGTGACGCACGGCCTGATCGTTCGTGTGGGTGTCGGGCCTCTACAAGGAGGAGGAGGAGGAGGAATTACTTCCGCAATTGGATTGGTTAGTTGTGTCCATTTGAAGCGGGCAAACATTTAATATGCATTAGCTGATCACCAGGGCCCATCGAATGATCCTAATGTTCCGGGTCACCCGTCGTAGCTACACGTCAAACGGGTCAAATTTCAGGAGATCGGATTTGGATTTTTTGGTGGGTTTCGTCAGCAAGACGTTTCCTTCATCCGTTTCGTCGAATGGCTAACAATAAACATGAGTTTGCCATTGTTGAAATGGAGCGTAAAGAAAAACAATTATTCGGATGGGAGAAAAGATAAACGCGCCCCTTGACATTTACTCATCTATCTGGATTAGTGTCAACGATTCAACAACATCTGACTTCAATTGTGTCCATCATGTCTCGATGTCATGTCTTCTCGCGCTCCCGTCAATTTTAAATAGATCAAGTTTGACAACATTTCCAAGATTACCATTTAAGATATTGAGGAGAAACTCAAGAAAGCTTGAAGCAGTCCATCCATATCAGTGCCCTTTTCACCAGAATCGGAATTTTAACCCAAAACCTTGGAATTTTATATTTGCTCTTAATTTTAAATCAATAATTTGTTTATGATGCAACGAACCCATTTGTCATCTTATGTATTTTCAAAAATTATTTTGCCAAGAGCCACGTTGTTTAAGGCTATCGATAGGCAGTGTTGATCATGTGTGCGTCAGTAATTCGAATACATACTCAACCGATTCAAACCCTTCTGTTCTATCCCAGTTCTGTCCATGGACTACGCGCCCCTAGCACGTGAATACGCCAAATGCGGATGTCCGCAGAGCGTCCGCGGCGACATCTGGTGCGTGATTCTAGGCGTCCGTGTCACCGACAATGTAAGTGTGTCTATTTTTGAAATCCCAACGCGCCCGTCCACAGCATCCTCCCATCTCTATCAATAATTTAGCTAATGTTCTTCATTTGGAAGACAAATTTTGCGCACAAAGATATGTTGATTCAGTAACGCGAGGTCTTATGAGGAATGTTCTGTTTATTTTGATAGATAGTTCTGCTTTAATGATTGCCCCTCTATTTCTCTCTTCTTTGACGTAGGATCGATTGTATTACGAGCATCTGAAATCGCTGGTCATCATGAGAGACCTAATGATCGATAAACTAATCGTTAAAGTAAGTCCCTGGTTCACTTCCGTTCACTTCGTTCCATTTTTATCTTCTCATATTTGTAAACATTGCAAAAAATGTACATGGTAAGTTTAGAAACTATCTTAGCAGCTATATCGAAACTTTGACAACCGATCAAAGAATTTTCGAACGGCCGTAAGAAGTTGGGATGATATTTTATACCTTTGCACGTTCGTTGACATATGTTTCACTTTATTTACTATTAAAATATTGTCTACTTTTCATTGGAATCAACGAGCTACCCCGCTCAGGCAGCTGCCCCGTGTAGGCAGGCAATCACTTAGCACAGTGCACTGCGGTACAGCATATTCAATTGTCAGCGTACGTCATATGCAAGATTTAGTCAGGGGCAGCATCTGAGTTATCTCAACAATCAGTGGCATTCAGACAATGACTTAACAACATGTTAATGCAAAATTAATCACTTTTAAAAAGGGAAATTGATTTAACTAATCACAATGGACAAACATTTGTCATTTTTAAAACATTTAATACTTTTTTTTCTTGTTGGATATTTAGCGGAAATAATATGGCAATTTTGCCATGAGTAGTTTCATGAGTAAGACCAGTGGCAAATGCGCCTTATGAAGGAAAGCACTGTTTCCTCTTTCGTTTTATCTACGGTGCTTTTCAGGGCTATTTCACGCATACATGCTATACCATTTTTGAAAATTTAAATATTAGTGTTCTTCAATTGTGAAATATTTTGAATGATTTCCTCGTGTCACTCAGATGCAAACGGCTCGAATACTTCTTAATTTTGTCTTGCGTTTAGGATGTAAAACTCACGTCGTCCAACGATGATCAGTATTTCGTGTTTGAAGATTTCCTGCATCAGGTAATTTGAATGAATCGAGCGAGCCAAATTCTGGTAATGGCCTAAAGAAATATAAGTTACAAATAATTAATGTGATCGAAGATCGGGATGCACAGCCCATTTTGTTACAATGTGTGTGGAAAATATGTCGTCTAATGTGATTTAATTTAGCATTAAGAAATGGAAACTTAGAAATGGATGAACATTGTCGTAAGATGACTTACAATTTATTATATTTTCTAATTTTAAAATGTTTTAATCTTGTTATCGTCTATGATTGAATCATGCCCTAAGCACGTTTGGCGCCGGTCATTTGAAACGCTTCAATTGCATTCAGGGTTTATATGTTTGCGCTAAGGCGCTTTTGTTTACGGTTTTTCTATGGCTGGTTGCCTTGACAACGTGAGAGATCCGTGAACAGTGAACCGCGTACAGGGTGCCAATAAATGTCTGTTACGAATTTTTCAAATAGGTGTCGCGTTTCAACGTAATCAGTCAGACAACCAAAAAATATCAACAATTAAATAATCCATTAAAATTCAAGGTCACATTACAATATTTCGCATTTCCCAAGGTCATGCTTCTCTTCTCTCGGGACAAGGAGGTGCTCAATCATTTCGCCTACAGCAGCGCCACCCCCCTCAAGACCGTGATCAAGGACAACGCCGAAAGGGAAGTGGCCGAGGAGGTTTATCCACCCAACGGGATTATCCCCTACCACGGATTCAGCATGTTAAGTAAATATCGTAAACAGTTTCATCGGTCATAATTTATTTTTACGATCATGATCAACGTCATGAATTGTTTTTTGCTTCTCCTGTGTCAGCGTCTCCCCTTTGCTACATATTCGATAATCCAGTTCAGCTGTACTTCGTGTTCCGGGAATGGTACATCCGCTATTTCTTCCGGTTGCACACGGTCAACTCGCATTCGCAGGTACACACGTCTCACCTGCCCATCAAATTTCACAAGTCCTAAAGATCACAATCATTATTAACCATACTTTGTCATTTTACCACCAAATACAACTTCATTCAAACCTTTCACATCTTAGTCTCCCCTAAATTCCCTAAAAAGTTAAATGTTTGTTCCGTTGTCCATGTCTTAGGGTATTTTGCGTCTCAGTCTGCTATTCGAGCACCTGCTGGCCACGGAGGAACCCGACCTCTGCGTACATTTTAGCAGAAGAGGAGTTCAACCGTAAGAGTTCGTCACCACATGTTTGTCTTCAAGAGCTGTCCGAACATCCGTTGACATTTGAACACGATCCCTCTTCAGGTTAAAGATTGCATTCAAGTGGTTGATGAGAGCTTTCTCCGGTTATTTGGGCACCGAACAAGTACTTCAACTCTGGGACACCGTATTGGCCTACGACACAGTCGAGATCTTGTCCGGTAAGATCACGAGACTAGGTGTGGGCGCGTTGGCAAAAATTTATTTTGGCCACTTCCCATTGTGTACTGATTCTTCGACCTATTTTCTTATTCTTTCCTCTCAGTTCTCGCGGCGGCCATCATATCTTTTCGTGTCCCCGTTCTCTCCCAAATTCACTCCCAGGAGGATGCGGAGGTAGGCCATGATAATCGATAAGATCGATTTTCCGTTGAATCTTCTCCTTGGGGAGCCACACACCGAGGGTATTAAGGGTGGAGTGACCGACATGACTACACACATAAAAACCGTGTAGAATCGCATAAAACGACTATCCGTCCTATGCAAAATTAATTGATGCAATTATTAATTGATACAAGGTATTTGCCATCTAACATCAATTAGGTTATCTGCTGTACAACTGACAAAAAGTCAGAAAATCTCTTTGATTGGAGAGATGGTTAGGTCAAGTGAGAAACCAAGTTGTAAAAAAAATGGTGATCTTGCTTTTTTTTCTACCGTGTTGTCAACGAAATTTATGGTTCAATTTCAGGTTGTCCTGAGTGATTTATCATCCATTCAAGTGATTCCTCTGATGACGCACTTCCTGTCCAATCGTCGCTAGGTGGAACCACCTGAGCTATTTTCAAACACAAAAATACTTCATGTGCAACTATGTCAAATGACTTCACCCGCGATCATAAAACGGAAGAATTAGTGATCTCCTTTTATCCTCAGCTGCAACCTCATTTAAACCTCCCGACTCTTAGTCTTTCCTTACTACCGGTAGATGGCGACACTTGTCTGCATATACCCCTTGCCCCTCTCCCGAAATGCACCATCTGGACACTCGGACTCGTAACTCGTCGGTGTCCATAGTGACATGTAACATTTTTTATATAAATTTGAATATCATGAACGCAACTACACGAAAACCTGAAGTAAGTTCCCCGTTATAATTTATTTCATTGGCTGCGTTACGTCGTTCGTGAGCTATCGAATTACAGACGGGAAACGTCAACTTTGGTCTTGTATTCGATTTAGGAAAGTAAATAAATTATCAGATTTAATTTTATCTGCTTCAAATGTATTACAAAATGAATTTTTGACAGAATTACAGTTTATTTTCAGAATCTATGAAAAATTCAAATATCCTCTTGCGTAAATTGGGCTATCAGTTTTGTGTGTGACTTAAAAGTAATTAAATGCAGTATGTAGCTTTTAATTTTTGTGTATTAACTAATAATAATTAATAATTAAGTGCATCGGAAAAAATTGACTATCTGATCCTATTGATGACGTCACTAACTACGATCAATTCATGATCCTAGTCGAGCCGACTATCCATTTTTATTGAAGCCAAGACAATGCCTTGTCATCTGATGCCAATGTCTGTATGTGGTGTAACGGATCGCCTAAGCCTCGGTGCTGCACGTCATTGAGAATGACGTGCAGTTTGAACCACACGCGATCTCTCGGCACGCGAACCGCACGTGTGCAACTTAGCGGCTCTCGATCTGAATACAAGATGGCGACAAAGTGGATTTCTAAATAACTGAACCAAATTGAGTGGCATTCATTTTTCTGGCATCGACCGCTGATCACATTTTAAATTATTGTTATCACATTGCCATTTTTAAAATATGTTACATTTCAAAGAGCAGTTTTTCATTTTACAGAATTATTTCTCTTTTAGCTTTAGTCAATGCAGTGTATAACATTGCAGGTGATTATGTACCCCTTTGACAACTTTAGTTTTTGAAGATAGGTTTAGGAATTATTTTTTTGTAGTGCATCTCATAGAACAAAATAATTACTATATTATTTATTGTGTAATTATTTTGCTAGTTTTAAATATTGAATGAGTGAAATTTCAAGCAAAAAATTTCACTCATCCAATTTTTAAAATTAGCAATTACAATTACAAAATAATTACTAAATTATTTATTGTGTCATTATTTTAGAATGTTTTATTCTGGGGTTAAGAATATTGTGATTTCCGTAAAATTATTTAGCAACTTGCTAAATAGCCAAGCTATTGAATAAATCTTACCAACCCATCGATATCAATTGAAGTGCGACATTATTAGCCTAACTAAATCATCGCCATTTTCAAATCGACATTGAGACATTCGTTCAAGTTGTCCATGGTCGTGGATTTTTGTGCACCAACACATTGTTATAGTTGTCCTCAGATTTGGAATAGAAGAGTATGGAGATGTGTCTGGATCACACTATGGCTGTCTCATTCAACCCACAACACAAAAATGAATCTAGAATCTATTTCAATAATTAACACCTACATTAGAATCAAAGGAATTCACGGTAAGATTATTTATTTTCGATTCAAACCTTTGTCCTGTAACGAACTTAAATTTATTTCACTTTTTAAGAAAATTCTTGTATTGGTCGATTATTTTTCATGCGGGCGTTCTGAAGTGCGGCAATTGTAACGGACAATTTGTTAACGTCACCTTATATATTTGTGATGTGTGCAGGTGACAAAAAATGCGTCTTTTTGGAAGACAATTGATGTCCATATGGTTGGTGGTGGTCATCGTCATCACTTTGGCCACTCTGCTGTTGTACCATCATTTGTTGGTGGGATCCCTCTTCCGTCGTCGGATCCGCTGGAACGGCACCCGGCTGCCGCACGACGACGACAACAGCAGCTGGCGCGGCTACCTGGTCAGCAGTCCGACCTGCAGTATACTGGACATCGATCCGTTCGATCCGACAGTGGCCGGTCTGTATCAGGCCACCGGTCAGTTGGACTGCGGCTGGAAAAAGCCGCCCTTGGTCGGAGTGTCATTTCCGGAACGGATTCTCTGGCTGGAAGGTGGCGTGGCCTTTGAGCACTACGGCGAGTCGCCGGATCGTGTCCACTGTCGGGTCAGCGTCATCGAGAGGGACAAGGATGGACGTTCTGATAACGAGGTGACCGTCAAAAACGGGGGACTGGTGTTGACGTCATCGCCATCTCTCATCGACCACGAGTTTGTGCAGGTAAGTTAGTAAATATCAATTACTGAACTGCGAAAATGAATTATTATTAAATCTATTGATCCATTTCCGCTCGCACATTGAACAAGTCGCAAAAAACTGCAGATAATCCGCGGAAGATAAGCTGGAAAAGTTGGGTTTAGAGACATTGAAAACTTGAAAATAGGTAGTAGATAAAAGGAAAGCCTTCAAAAAAGCAATTCTGATGAAATTATATTTTACGGCTTTTAGGTTTACTGCGACAACTCGGCCGGAAGTTATCTTTATTCCGATTACTTCGCCTTTGTCATCAAAAAGGATGAGGTTGAGGAGAGAGTGCGTCGACCACCACTTCCGGTTGCTGACCGGAAGCGGGCGCTGGGTGCTGTGCTGCTGGGCATAGACAGTGTGTCACGGCTGAACTTCCTACGTCACTTCCCGCTGACGCTAGACTTCCTTACTTCCGGTCCATTGGCCTCGCGGGTTGTCCAATTGACCGGCTACACAAAGGTGAGAACAAATTGGAACTTAATGAGGCAGTGAAATATTGTTTCATAGATTAAATGCGAAAATTTATTTTGGTCAATACTAATAGGTAGGCGGAAATACCCTGCCCAATATGTTGCCCATGCTGGCCGGTGTCTCCGAAGAGGAAGTCAACACCCGTCACGGCGCCATCGGTCCTCACACCCACTTCGACCACCTGGACTTCATGTGGAAGAGATTCGCGGCACGCGGGATTCGAACCCTATTCGCGGAGGACAGTCCGGACATCGCCACCTTCAACTACATGAAAGGCGGCTTCCGGCAGCAGCCCACCGACTACTACTACCGACCGCTGACCCTGGTCAGCGAGGACTCGCGCATGCGCGCCGAGGCCACCACCCCACACTGCTTCAACAATCGCACAGAGATCGGGGTCCTGCTTCAGTGGCTTCACGACTTCCTGTCCACCTTCTCCACCGACCCGCTCTTCGCCTTGGCCATGTCTTCGCGACTCACCCACGACCTGCTCAATCACGCCGGATACGTCGACCGGCCTCTCGTCGACTTCCTGCAAACGGTCATCGCCGAGCAGCTACTCGATCGATCCGTGCTCTTCCTGTTCAGCGACCACGGCATCCGGTTCGGTCCCATCCGTCAGACGCACGTGGGCTGGATGGAGGAGCGACTTCCGTTCATGTTCATCGTGGTGCCCACCTGGTTTCCGGCAGAATATCCGACGTGGTGGCGCGCGCTTCAGCGAAATCAGCGCCGTCTGTCCACACCGTTCGACGTGCACGCCACCTTGCGGGACATCCTGCAGTTATCTGGACAGGTGTCCATGCCACCGGAACGTGGACGCAGTTTGCTGACGGAACTTTCCGACAGTCGTTCGTGCGATGAAGCCGGGATTGCGCCTCATTGGTGCGTCTGTCAGAGACGACGACCAATTGGAATCGATGATGAGCGCGTGATTGGAGCCGCTGGTCATCTGATGACCACCATAGAGACGCTGTTGGCGGAAGTGCGGAACGTGTGCGCGCCTCTGGTGTTGACACAGTTGCTGAGCGCGCACCTGAGTTTTCTGGACGAGAGCAGCGCTCCTGGCGGCAGTGTGACACCGACAAGCGGCATCGTCGATTACCTTCTAACTATCGTGGTCAGTCCGGGTGGGGCCAGTTTCGAGGCCACCGTTCGCTATTGGTGGGACACCGACGTGTACGAGACCATGGGGCACGTTAGTCGAATAAATCGATACGGTAACCAGTCGTGGTGCGTCAACTCCTATCAGTTGCGGCTCTATTGTTTCTGCACGGTTCAAAGTGGAGGCGACGGTGGCGACGCCTACAACATAACGGACTCTTGAAACAGAAAGATGAAGATGGCATGGAGACTAGATGTGAAAAATTATACTGAAATTTATAAACGCGATTTCTTCTATGGGAATGAGAGTATCGAGTAGGTGCTGACGTCATCAGTGCGCACGACAGTCACTGACGTCACACCTATGGTGAGGAGGAAAAGTGGTCTAGATCCGATGTAGTGGAGCAGGTGCTGTCCTCTGGTGCCGTTGGACGAGTATGTTTCTGCTGCCCCTTGATGCCAGGCAATCACACAATGAAATGGTGAATCAGACTATGTTTTATTATCTAGGATTATGAATTGAATTTTAAACTAGTTAGATTCATTTTTATCATGCAGTATTACTTTTTATTGGTAAATCTGATTCACCATTGCATTGTGTGATTGCCTGGCATCACGGGGCAGCAGAATTGGAACTTGCAGTTGGAAATAGTCCAACTGCAAGGAATTGAACATTCGATATCTTTTTTTTGTTAAAAAATATTTATTTGTACACTCACAATTCTCAACCACTTACACAAACTCACACAAATAGTGAAAAGACTAGTCTTAGAGGAGAAAATAATATTTACATAATCGACAATAATTACACATCGCGTCTTAGGTCGGTGGCGTTGCTGGTGACACTGGTCACGAGGCCAGAGGGTGTTGAGAGCAAGGGCTCCACCTGGTGGGCGATGTTGGAACCCACGATTCTGTTCTCGGTCGTAGGTCGACGCCGACGCCCACTGATTGGCCAGCGCGCATCTCTTTGATCGATGGCGTAAGTGCTGGCTTGAGATCTCATCTCTTTGTTCGCTCATTTGCTGATTTCTCGCTCGTCGTCCGCGATCATCAATGGTCGATCTCGATGGCCTGAGTGAGTGGCCGTGGGGTGGAGCTAGTTGGCGGTGGACCGCATCGCATTTGTGGACAGCAGAGCGGGTAGCTGGCGCCGAGCTGCGGCACTAATTTGCAACCTTTTCGTGCCGAGAAGACGATGCAACTGGAGAAGAGAAATCAGGTACAAATTAATTGGCGATTCTTGAGCTGTTACAGTAGATCTATTTGTTTGACTAATTGGCATGTACAGTGTGCCGAGATAAGTTCGATATTGAAATTGGTCAGATGTCTTGGGTTGTTTGACTCGGCCAGGCTAATCCAAATTGGACTAAGGACAATTGACTTCTGAACTTCATGACCAATTTAGACAAATGATGTTTAAGTAAAGATTTGTCGAGTAAATCTTTTGCTAAATAAGACTTCCAAAACGTTCCGCAGATGTAGTTAGTTTGCAAAAAGATAAATGATCTTTTGCGACAACACAGGTTACAGAAGTAATAAGTTAGGTCGATTGATTTTCTGTGACAATCAAAAAATTGGGGCATTCGAACTTTTCAAGACTCCTTAAACATTCGAAAAGGTAATTGCTGTTACAAAATGTCAATAAATTCCAAAAATGCAAGAAATATGAGATTTTGCGAAATTCAAAAGGCTTTCAAAAAGGAGATCAAATGCTTTTACGAAATTCCAATAACTTTCAAAAGGACAAGAAATGATTTTGCAAAATTTCAATAACTTCCAAAAGTGCAAGCAAGATGTATTTTTGCGAAATTCAAAAGGCTTTCAAAAAAAAGATCAAATGCTTTTGCGAAATTCCAAAAAAAAATTGAAACAAGAAGTGATGTTAAGAAATTTCTTCAGGGCATAAAGGTGATTATTATTGAATTATAGCTATTGGCAAATTTCAAACGGACGGATTTCAAAATCACAAACAATTTCTAAAACGATTTAGCAAAAGAAAAAATGGACTTCCGAGCCACAACTTACCCAACAACATCCTCATAGAGTTTTCCATTGGATCGTGAACAAGTAGCCATCTCGCAACGCTTCTCGTATTGCCAGCTCTCCCCTTCTTCTCGGAGGTCGCCATTCTGATCTTTGCATTGACCTGTAAAGGTGAGAAAAAGAGAAGAAAAAAATTTAAAACTTGTAATCTAGCCAACTACACACATATTCCGTAACAGGAGGTGCCACATGGCCTCGTACCGGCAGCCACGCGTAACGAGCTCGCCCAAATTCACGTCACGATGATCGACCGAGCCGAATGTGTGAGAACCAGATAAGAAAAAGAAAGAAAAAAATGGCGGTGGGAAAACCTCATGCGCGCATTGCATCTCTGACGTCACTGCCGCGCTGGGGAAAAACAGGAAGGGGGAAAACCTTGGTGGTGGCGCCTTCGCAGCACGACCTGTCTACTGCACTTGGGACAAATAACAAGCGAAACCAGCCAAAAAAAGAAAATGTGGAAAAGGAAAACGCAATAGTGTCTGCGCATGTCTGCAGGTGAAAACAGTCGTAACTCTTTGACGGCACGCGAAGGTTGAGGCGATGGTTACGGCAGACTTGAAATTGCACCGAGAAACCAGAAATTCCTTCTGGTCGAAACCAGCTCTCTGCTATGTTATCGCATTCGTTCGGGGCTGGAGGCAAAATGTCATATGTCATACTCGATGGCATGTTAGGAATAAAGTTTGCAGGTCAATTTGGAAGTCGTCCAACTCGATTATCTATGACTGATGTCTAATCTAGATTTTAACTGATTTCATTGATGTTGTCAACAAATAGTTCACCTCTAATTACTTCATTAACGTCCCCCAAAATATCAGGATTCCAATAGAAAGAATTAAATTAGGAAATAGCAGAAGAACTTGAAGCTTCGGAATATTTGAAAAGCGTTTGATTTAAAGTGCAAAAATGTGCTGGTTGGTTGCTCATTAACGTCCCCCAAAAAGTCAGGATTCCTATAGAAAGAATTAAACTAGGAAGTAGCAGAAGAACTTGACACTTCGGAATATTTGAAAAGCGTTTGAATAAAAGTGCAAAAATGTGTTTGTTGGTTGTTCATTAACGTCCCCCAAAAAGTCAGAATTCCAATAGAAAGGAATTAAGAAATAGCAGAAGAATTTGAAGCTTCGGAATGTTTGAAAAGCGTTTGATTTCGTCATGTTGATATCTCCAATGACAGTTTAATAACAGTTTTCTATCAAACAAGTGGTTGATTTTCATATCTGTGGTTTGGTAACACCATGGCAAGTGCCTATGGCGAGTTTAAAGCTTCGGAATATTTGAAAAGCGTTTGACAGAAGCATGCACAATCCAATGCAAAATAGGACAGATTATTTCAATCAAACAAGGATTAGCCATGATATAACTGATCTGATGACCTTATGACAGGTTCATGTCATGATTAGACTGAATGAAATTAAACTATCTAACTGTAGAATGTCATCTTTAAATGCCGATAAACTCGTAGACGTTTGTTAAAATCACATCAGAGGTGATGTCTCACTTCTGGTTTTGTAAATCATGGCTCGAAAATAAATATACCATTTGAATTGAGCAACGGGTCCAAATTCAATTAATCAAATTGGATACCCATTTCTGGTGACCATTTGGCTGTTTTCATATCAATGTTGTCGTGTGTTACTGGCTAAATTGTCCAATTGATAATTCATGGATTTATTTCTGCAAACGTCGAAAAAACCTCTTACCTTTGTACTCGGGCGCCAATCTGGTGTAAGTGTAGGAGTCGACTCCAACGAGCAAGATGCCGGCAAGCAGACAAGCGAAGACGACTTGAACCAAGTTGGCCATGACTCGTGGTTACGTGACAGTGAGCAGAAATGCCAACAACGTTTGAGAACAAGACAACGGACGACGACGACGACGAAGACGTGAGGCCGCACCACTTTAGACGAGATCGTCGCTTTGCCCGATTCACGGACGAAGATGATGATGATGATGTGACCGGTGACGTGTAGCACGTGTTGCTGATGGCGAGAAAGAACGTCGGACTGTTGGTGCTCGGAGGTGTGCTCTTGAGCTGATGGTGGTGGTGGACTGGTGGTGGCTGTGAAGGTGTGCGTTGGACGGGGACTGAGAGCAATGTGATGATTGTTTGCCGAAAGCTCGCTCACTTATATAGCTGGTGCTGTGGCTGGGGAGACCGGACTTGAGCGACGACATGCATTAAGCGGTTTCGGAAAACCCGAATTGGCCATCGTAGAGTTGCCGCCGTAAGAAGGGTCGTTCAATGAGACCACCCCCTCTCCCTGTCTCCTTCTCTGATTCACTATTCATGAATTACAACTTGGGACTTCTTGATGAAATAAGATTACAATAACAAATTTTACCCGCAAGCAGCTCCCAAGAGAGGGGCCTATGGCGGGGGTCAAAAGAGCAGTTGGGAACAGAAATGGATTTATTTTAAAAGGCTCTGGATTTGAGGCTCTGTCAGGCCATTCCACTGTCTACACACTCTAGGGAAATAGGAGTTATAATATGACGCAGATGTACATTGAAGCTCGTTTACCATTCTAGTGTGGCCCCTTCTTCTACTTCTATTAGGAGCTGGGCACATCCAGAGTCCCCGATCTCAACATTACAATGGACCCTAGACCTTCATCTTATAATCCGCACTTCACGATATTACCACCCACTTTTTATATCCCTCTTGGTGCTACAGCACTGCAGATGAGGGGCACGTCCAGTACCCCGGATCGACATTTTTCGAGAGCTCGCGCCGGGAATCGAACCCGGGACAGCCGAGCCACAGTCCTACACCGCACGGATGCAGCACTATAGAATTTATTCTGTGCTGGGAAGGTCACACGTTAAATTTATTTTTGGAAGGGTTAAGAGAGAGGAGACGGTTGGGGGGGATCAACTTGACCTAACTGCGGAGGAATTTGAAAGGAAGGCGCCGGCTTCTTTGGCGTCAGAGCGTCGCGGGCCAAAGTGTGGCCACCATTTTGGCGCTCGTCGCTCTGTGTCCAGCGCCTCCAGTGTTGGTTGGCGGCGGCGGCGGGATGTTTTGGGTACGAATAAGATGATAGGTGAGCGGCGCATGCGCGTGTGAGCGGGCACGTGCCAGCAACTACGTAATTCATGTGGATGCGCGCACGTGTGGAATGCGATTTTAGGGAGTTTTCTTGGAGGTGGCGCTGGCGGCGGCGGCGTTGTCTTAGGAATCTCGAGGGGTGTTTTATGGAAACAGTCGGGTGACGTACGGACGAGAAATTGTCAAATTATCTTAATCCCGAATAATAACTCTAGAGTCCCAGTCTGGTGGCGGGACACAGTCCTCCTGAGACCTTCTCGTACACACTTGTGCACTTGGCACACTTGGAGCTCAACCTACCCACAAATTCTTAGAAATATTCTTGTCTTTCGTGTTCATAGTTTCAAAATTTTGAATTTCAAAATTAAAAATGTGTCTGTAAAAATTGGTTCTTAGATAATTGTTTTGTTTCACAGTTTGGGGATCAGGTTCACCAGATGTTAGTAAGAATTGGTGGTCTGACGAAGTTGAGGTCTACTCGGAGCTGAACCAGACGAAACATTTATGACCCACTGATGCTATTTAATTTTTATGTCCAGCACTTTGCGATGCTTTTATCTAGATATGAAATCTCTCGCTAGCAAATTCTTTTACCTATAATAAAAAATTGTAATACATTAGCTGCTCTTTAGTTAAAGGTGTTGCTGGGAGTTTTCTTCACATTAATTTTGCAACACGTCGCCTACATCAAATATAAATTTAGCCCCAGCCGGTCTATAAGGATTAATAGTTCAAGGGCAAGCACATTTATCAATACCAATCATTCGTAAAATGAATTTGTCAAGTTTAGGAATTTTTAAGAATTAAAATCATTTGCGACGCCGAAATCTGGCCCCAATTTGAAATAAAATGCATATCTAACAAATTCAATTAAATATTATCGAAATCATTATTAAATCCCGATTCTGGATAAGAAATAGATTGAAAATAATCGTTAAATTAACACCAGGCTCATATCTGAGATAACATTGGGGTGCTAAATATGTCGAACGCTTTCCTTTAATTCTTGTCGAAGGCTTTCGTCTAATTCAAACTTAGAATAGCAAACTTTCGTAAAATGAATTTGTCAAGTTTAGGAATCGTTAAATTAACACCAGGCCCATATCTGAGATAACATTGGGGTGTTAAATATGTCGAACGCTTTCCTTTAATTCTTGTCGAAGGCTTTCGTCTAATTCAAACTTAGAATAGCAAACTTTCGTAAAATGAATTTGTCAAGTTTAGGAATCGTTAAATTAACACCAGGCCCATATCTGAGATAACATTGGGGTGTTAAATATGTCGAACGCTTTCCTTTAATTCGTGTCGAAGGCTTTCGTCTAATTCAAACTTAGAATACCAAACATTCGTAAATGAATTTGTCAAGTTTAGGAATTTTTAAGAATTAAAATCATTTACGACGCCGAAATCTGGCCCAAATTTGAAATAAAATGCATGCGTTTTTTAAAATTTAATATTTCTCTACTGTAGCTACATTAATAGTTTGGGAGTTTCGAAATTCATAATTCATTTAAATATTATCGAAATCAACATTAAATCCAGATTCTGGATAAGATATAAATTGAAAATAATCGTTAAATTAACACCAGACACATATCTGAGATAATATTGGGTGTTAAATATGTCGAACGCTTTCCTTTAATTCGTGTCGAAGGCTTTCGTCTAATTCAAACCTGTAGTGCATTTTGCAGATATTTGTTGATCGAGTTCATAAATTATCTGTATAACCAGTGAGTAAGTCTGTTGGTGTACCGCTTTAAAGACACGAATTTATTTCTCCGAAATGATTAGCGCTGTCTTTTTTCTTAGTTTTCATTTGCCAAACTTGTTTTGAATAGCAATTCATGTATGACTGTAGGAAATATTCCAACCTCTGTCGAGTGACCGCAACCGGCGAGGCGACTACTGGAATGCTCTGTCCTTCAACTTGTTGAACGTGACCCCCGCTTACTAAGAACGAAAGAATTCATTCAAATTTGTCGTCATCGCAACAGAGGAAGGCGCAAAAAAGTACATCCATGCATAATAGTTACTGTCACCATTTCCTAGAAATTTCGTAAGCGGTCACGGTACACGAGGCGCGTCAAAAAAGTAAAGTTACTACGACAGGTCACCATCAAAAATAGCTGAACTGTAAATATAAGAGATGCATTGTTTTATTTGAAGAAGAAAAAATACATTTTCCACTATAAATTGTCGAGTGTTCTATTCCTTTTACAATGTGACACAATGAACGAAATAGTCAAGTAATTATCGAGAGCCAATTTTGGAACACAAATTAAATATGATCAAAATGATTAACATAGTAGAACATAGTTCGGGGATGTCCCGAGCAAATTTCAATTCTACAAATTTAATATACATCGCCACCTGTGCTCGGAGACTTTGAAAAATTTGAAACCAAGATGTTCATCAACATCTGTGTCAAGTTTCAAGATAATGAAGCAATGAAATTAATATATTTTGACATTAACATTTTTCTGGGGCACTCTGTATTGTTATTTTATTTGATAATGCAACACGTTTACTCATAATTGTATTCTTTTAAATTATGCATCGGTAAATGTATCCATTTGTATTCGAACATTGAAATAAATGCAACACTGAGACTTTGGTGGTTGGAAGAGGTCGAAGGCTTTCCTATAATTCGAATCGAAGGCTTTCGTCTAATTCAAAGTTCTAGCGATCGGGTCACCACTTAAGACGTTCGAGCATTGCATCCGACACAAATTTAACTTAAATTTGTGAAATACCTCAACATCACGGCTACAGGTCAAGTGGAACAGGTAAGATAAAATATTCCTGGACAATAATTGACTTAATAACCAGAAGAAGCCACAATGCAAAATAAATTTATTGGAGTTAGAACTCATTATTTCATGATTTGTTTTGAAAAATGTATCCATTTGCATCCGAACATTGAAATTAATAAAAGCACTTCATTGAGATTTTGGTGGTTCAGAGGTCGAAGGCTTTCTTATAATTCGAATCGAAGGCTTTCGTCTAAAATTTAATATTTTTCTACTGTAGTTTTGTTTTTAATAAATAGAAATTGTGTTTGAAATATATTTTTAGATTAATGGTAATTTTAGGTAATTTCGAAATTCATAATTTCTTATCGCGAGGTCATTATTTACGGATAAAACTAATTAAATTTGGAATAGATCAATCTTTAATAACAAGGTGAATGCATACATTACAATAGAAGTTGTTATTACTTTCACAAGGTCCAATGTGATTCTGTGTTGTTTGTTCGCAGGTGTACAATGGCGTCCGTGGACCACCGCCATCACCACCCCCACCCTAATCCGCTCCATCATGACGTCACAACGGAAGTTCGTGTGCTGGAGTTAAGCCGTGGCGAAGGAATGTCGAAAAGGATTGAGACTGTGGCGAGAATGGCGCCATGTACACCTGTATATATGAATGTGTGTGTGTGTGTGTCGAAGGTAGGCGGGGAGCGACGATGACGTCGTGCGGCCGGAGTTATGACGTGCACTGACCTCTGGCGGGATGCTCGATGGCGCGTGTTGACGTCTGTGCACGTGACCGGGCGCTCCGTGACGCCAGAACCAGTGGTCTGTGTGGCGCCAAGGACGTTGATGGTGTGTGTGGGGTGGACTGGGGAAGGGGGTGGTGGACGGGGGGAATGCCGCCGTCAAGGCGTCATCGGTTTAACCGGCGAGGGGCGCGTCGGAACGGCCAGTCGTTGCCGCGAGACTACAAGATTTATGCGCGGTTATTTTTCGTGATCGTCAAGGCCAACTTGCATGTTTTTTGAAAATAAGAGCATATGCAAATTAGGTGAAGTCTTTCCCAACTAGTACTCTGAGATATCGTTTAAGAAACAATAAGCGAGAGAGGCCGCGCCGGGAACCGAACCCGAGACCAACCGCGTCACAACTGAACAACGTCTGGACGCAAAAATTCTCATTGTTATGAGAAAGTCTATTTTCTCTGGAATCGAATATTGAAATTCGTATGAATCAATTTGAAATTGGAGACAGTCCAATAAATCATTATCAAATCAATTTTTGCAACATTAATATTTTTAATCTATGAAATTTGATATCAAGAATTTTTAATTCAATCCATATTTTATATTATATTAAATTGCCCTCTCAGATGGCCGATTGTCCTCGTATCACGTCTTGGCCGGGTCAGTACGGGTTGAGCTTGTTGCTGCTGCTCGCGACAAGAAGGCGAGACTGGATTGGTGAGCGCACCCCCGGCGGGGGCGCCGCGCGTCTCACTCTTCAGGCGCCAGCAGTCGTAACAACAACAAAAACACGTCCAGTTCCTGAATTCCCAAAGTTGTCCCGTGTGCCGTAATTTACGAGCGGAGTTACCAAACGCCAGCCACCCTTCTTTCAATCCCCCACCAGCCCACCTCATTCGTCCACCCAACGCACCCCTCCCCTCGCGCTAGACACACTGACCGTTACCTGCTGGCATTTGTACGTGTTGTAGAAACGCTGAGAAAGCTCCAACTACAACAGCTTACCTTGTTCTTACAAACTTCACTCGTTAGATGGAACTCAAGTCTGGTGAAAATAGTTTAGGCAACATCATTTTTATTGAAATAAATAATGAGTCATGCGAAATAAATCCGAACCCGATACACCGTTGCATTGTGTGATTGCCTGGCAACACGGGGCAGCAACAACGGCAGCTTACCTTGTTCTTACAAAAACCTTCGATTTCACTCGTTAGATAGAAGAAAATATTTTATGCACAATAATATTTATGGAAATAAATCATGAGTCGTGCGAAATAAATCCGAACCTGATTCACCGTTGCATTGTGTGATTGCCTGGCAACACGGGGCAGCAACAACGGCAGCTTACCTTGTTCTTACAAAAACCTTCGATTTCACTCGTTAGATAGAAGAAAATATTTTATGCACAATAATATTTATGGAAATAAATCATGAGTCGTGCGAAATAAATCCGAACCTGATTCACCGTTGCATTGTGTGATTGCCTGGCAACACGGGGCAGCAACAACAACAACCACGCATGTGATCAGAGAGAGAGAGGGCAGCACCTGCCTGATCTGATCCCCACCACCACGCTGCTACGTCGGTTCAAGACCTCTTTTTCTCCTGGTCATAGGTGTGACGTTAGTGAGTCTGACCGGTGTCATTGACGTCAGCACCTGATGGATACTCGTAATTCCCAAATCCCAAGGAAGAAGTCGCGCACAAAAAACTCAAGTGGTCCAGATTTTTGAGATGTTGCAGTCAAGATTTAAACAATTCTCAGCCATGGAATATTTATTTCGAAAAACAGTAGATGGTCTCCGTGACACTGTTTCCCGACCGTGTTCAGAACACGCGTATCTCGACTCAACCCTTCTTCCTAATCCTCCTCCTAACACACAACAACACTCTTCTTCTTTTTCAAGTGCATCACGGGTGAATACCAACGAGAATGGGAACCACCATCCCACCCCCGCCCATCACCACCCAAAACCCCGTGGCGGGGACTTTCCCTCGCATACTTTACCTTTTATAGCCATGGCGTGGCGGCGGCGGCGGCGGCGGCCACTAATGATTTGCTTTCTCTTTCGCCCAATCTGAATGGCTCGTCCACCCTCTCCACTCCCCCATTTCCTCCTCTATCCACCACCTTGAACCGACATCCCCTTCTACTCCGTCCCGGACCAGGATGAAGACAGGAGGGTCGGAGGGCGCCCGGACCAACCGCAGCGGTCAAGGAAGGTCGTGTCCCGTCTCGGAAACAAATAACAAAAAAGGTGACCAGTCGGTCGAGCGCGGAGGAGTCACTTCCCAGACATATTAATATAACTCCGAATGGTACAGAAGCACCTAATATTTCCCACCCCCAATAAATCCCAAACACATCAATAATTTTAATCCATTCACGACATTGTCAAATGGATTGAAAATTTCTTGAAAAAAATGGATGATCTAAAGAAAATTGAGACATCTTTCCGGAATGAAGTTTGACAATTTTTAATGACAAAATTTAAGTTAAGAAGCGGTTGCAAAATTACTTGAAGCGAAATTGTGTCTACCTTCTTGCATTTTTAATTTATATTGGTCAAGCCAAATGTGTGATTTGATCGATCACTTGAAATCCAATATTGAAAACATCCTTTACCAGTTTCTTCGCAGTTTTCTTACAAGAAAGAAATCTTAATTAAATTGCTAAATCTTTAATTTAATTAAATGTTTTTATCGTGGAAGAATGAATTTTTTAGAGGCGGGCACCAATTGGCGTGTTAACTTCGAATGAGTTCTGTTTCGCGTTGCGTAAAATAGATGGCGCTATGTGTATCACCCATCCAATACTGCCATCTGGTGGACAGAGTCGAGACTAATGTCTTTCCCGCCATATATTCAGTTCACACATGAATACTAGTCCGAGTAATGCTTAGAACGTTAATATATAAGGACAATTACAGTAATCCCGAAACCTTGTAGCGGCGCGTTAAATGCCAATGTAAAAACGCACCCATCGCATCAATCTAGATCTTTGTTTAAGGTGAACAAAAATGGCCACGCCCGGGGGAAATTTCGAAAGTGAAAATTTGTCGCAGTTTATCGTTTTTATTGATAATGGATGATAATTCGTGCAACAACTGATTGGAATATATTTTTGCCGCGATGCTCGATAACCTCAGAGATAGTTTGGTTTGCCTTAATTTGATATCATCGCGCGGGTACCGGAAAACCAAATTTAGTGTGGTGTGCATTGAACCGGTGAAGAATTCTTCCGTAATGGCGCCGTCCCCGTATCAAGATTTGCGAAGTTTCATTGAAAAAGAAAATACGATCGAACAACGTGGGCTAAAAAATCAAACAGGTAAGGTTTATTGCACTTCAATAGTTGCTAACTTTCGCCGTTTTTGTACATTGTTTCTGGAATGTCAATTACAGGCGAACCAAGAAAATCAGTACTGTAACACTTGTACACTTACGGATAACTGACCTTGACCTTGCACCAATTCCATGTAATAGAAATCTTTCGTTTCTTTAATGTCAAACGTCTCAAGAAATTAACGGATGAACCTCATTTCCCCCTTGCATCATCAATAAATATCATATCTTATTTTACATTTAGGAGCCCAAATCTAGTCACGAAATCGAATTACGATTTGAATTTTGTTGAAGGTGTAAAAAGTTCTTGAAAAGGTGATTTTTTAAAATAGGAAATGCGTTAATGTGGGTTGCAATTTCGAAACAGTTCAGCAGCAGTTATAATTATGTCACTGCGTTTTATTCCGATTGTGATTTTATGAAATAATGGATCCAATTATTTGGAATGTGGTGGCGCGTTTGATTGGTCATTTGGCGGATCATGAGTTGTCGTTTTTCGTATTTCATACAGGTGATGATGATGCCGTTGATGGTAAACTTGATCAGTCAGTTTTTATAGACAGGTTTGGAATTTTCCAGCACGATCGACCGAATGACCTTTTGGTTGGAGGTCATCGTTCAACGGCTGGTGTTAGTGAAACGATTTGGTCAGCTGGTTCTTGACGATTTTGTTCTGAGTGAGGATCTCTCCCGGCGCCCGGCACCTGTATATATTACATGTTAAGAGAAGGTCCGTCCGGTGAGATGAAATAAAAGAATAATGACAGATGTGCTTAAATTTCAACTGTTAATTAATTTTCAAGACATTACTCGACACTTGCCTGCACATGCGTGTGTCGAAATAAGTGCCTGTGCTGCACTCGCCGTACTCTTGACATCGACATCGGCACTCGCTGGCTATCCACACCTGTACCGGGTGCAAAGGTTGAAGGTGGGCGTCCACAATCATCGAAAGAAAGAAAATGTCAATCAGTTTAGTCAGTTCATCTTCGGCGCATCGTCCTCGAGACTGTTTGTTTGGGTTGAAGAATAGGAAGAGGAGGAAGAGAGAAGGATTGAATCCCACCTGGTTGTCCTTGCACTTGAGATGACCTTCAGTGGCGGCGCACACGCAGCGACAGTTGTCTCTATCGTAGATGTGCCGAGGGCCGCAGTCTTCCGGTTGGATCTATACCGGATTTGGATTGGAGAGAAAGAGATAAGAGGTGATATGCAAATTGGCATCTTGTTCACAGAGCTAAGGTCTATCTTTTTGTGCACTAGCACGTCTTCTCAGTACTGACCTTGCACTGACACTGGCACTTGCTGTGCCGCTCCACGTGCACACGTGCCACACTCTCGTAGACGAAGTACTCCGAGCCGGCGTGCGGATAACGCAGGGCCATGACCTTGCGCGTGGTGTTGCGCGTGAGCAGGGGCACGCACTCGAATAGCTCGTGCGAGCAACATCCGCCGCACCTGTCCACCTGGATGCACATGGGCTGGTAGATGAGGGTGGGATCGGCCGGCTGAGGAATCTTGATGGGCTGACGTCGGGGATTGCAGAAGGAGCGACGGTCGAAGATGGCGCCGAAACCGTTAGGACGCGATTCGCTCTCGTTGTCCTCCTCTGGATAAATTGGAACAGAAGGGAACAAGTGGGAACACGAAAAAGAAAAGTATAATTGTACTAAACGGTTTGGTGGTTTTGATATTTCTTATCTTTTGAAATTATCAGGATCCAACTCACCACCTAGTGTTTCGTTCTGGCTTCGAGTCATCGGTTTCCTGTGTTTGCGTCCACCGCCACCTCCTCCGCCCCTCTTGACCACCTCAGTGGCTGACTTAAGACCTCGACGCTTGTAACGCTGAGTCGGTTCGATGACGCGATCGAACAGTTCGTCCACGTCATCGATGTCGTTCAGCTGGATTAGGAGGCTCAAGGGAATCTGTGAAATGAATCGGGGTGAAAGGAAAACTGTGAACTGTAAATCGAGGCAACTGACGCGGGACCTATGTCCCGGGAGGAAAAGAGGTCTCGAACCGACGTAGCGGGGTGAGGGGGATCAGGTCTTCCAGGTGCTGCCCTCTGGTGTTGCGTGGCATTCACAAAATAACCGTCTCAAAAGGTCAAACTCGGTATTAATTAAGAAGATTTTGATCAATTTGTTCTCGTTATTGACCTCCTAGTTTCGTACCCGTTTGCTTTTAGCCATCAGCACCAATGAAGCGTCAACGTCTTCGTCGTGAATATCCGATCCTAATTCCAACAACGATGACGGGTTCTGAAATAGAAATAGAAATTTGCCAAACGTTGACATTTTTTAAATTGGCGCAACACAAACCCTTAAATTGTCCCAGTTTTTTTATTTTCTTAGCAACTGCTGTTTGTGTACATTAACTGAGTACAACTGACAGTGAATCAATATTTTAATCTTTGACGTCACAGTTTGTTCTAGAAAGCAAATATCGCTCGCGAAAGAAAAGGTCGTGTAGGAGTTGAGAGAGAGAGAGAGAGCGGAAGTTGTGATTTTTGTGAACAAAGTCCCTTTCCTTGTTTTTAAAAACGTCACAAATAGACTTTGACAATTTTCTTCGTAAAATTGTGGTGTTGTTTGTACCTCTTTCGTTCTATTTTCTGAATTTGTGGGGATACGACTTCAATTTCGGTTTCGTTGCCCATTTTAATGAGGTCGCAGTTGTGTGTCAGGGACTTAAAGATTAGGATACAGTGTGGGTGGTGGTGGAAGGTGGGTGGCTTAGAGATCTCAGCTTCAAACCACTCCATTTCCGGTGGACGGCAGATACGATCGAATAATTTTGTTCGTTCATTTGGTTTCGAGCAAGTTTTCATGAATTGACTCGGGTGAACTTTACGATCTCCTTCTGGTTAGGAGTTGTGGTGGTTTGGAAGAAGGGGCGGAGTCACTCAGAGCGGGCCCATTGGTTTTGACGAAAATGTGAAGCTTAATTTGAATTTTTTAATGAACTAATTGTGTTTTGGATAATCCTGGATTAGACCTAGACGACGTAACTGTCTCAGTGAAATCGATAGAGTTTCTCGGATTTAAAAGTTGAGTAAAACTTGAGCACATCAAAATTGTTCGATTATGAGGATTTATATCCGTACTTTTTGGATGATAATCACTAATAACAAATAAAACTAATTGCATAATCATAATTTAGATCGTCGCATTTATTTGATCGTCGTATTTTATTGAGATCGTAAAGTTCACCCGAGTCAATTCATGAACCTTGAATCTAATGCGCAAGTTTCTTAATTTTCGTGATATATTGCTTATAAATGAATCAAAAATTCGAAATTTAAAATTATAAATACTGTTCAGTACCAGATGACACCTTACGAATAAACATGCATGCGATTTAATTGAGATAGAACATAACGAGTATTTAACTGTTGCCGCCCTTGCCGTAACCTTGAATCTAAACTTAATCCTATTTTGCAGGAGTTCTTCTAAGGAATAGTTTTAGAGGGGTTTGAGAGACGTGGGAAGAATGAACCTACCTTGGTGTCGTCCAGCACGTCGTTGTCGGTGACCGGTAGGGGTCGCGAGCGCCGAATCCAGTCGTCCGGTTGTCCCTTGCTGCGCGGTGCCGGAGCGACGGGCTTCCGGCGTTCCGACACGGCCAGCACGGCGTACAGCAGCAGCAGCAGGAGCGGCAGCCGCATCTTGCTGGGGTCCGATTAAAAGAGCTCGCGTTTAAAAGAGTGCATGTGTTGGTGGTGGCTGTAGTGGTGGTGGTGGTGGTGGCGGTGGTGGGTGGACGGACGGCAGCCCCTGCATCTATACAGTTGACGACAGTCGCGGAAACCGGAAGTTAGCAGTCCTGCATCATGTCCAATTGATGGTTGTTTTGGCGAGAATGTCTTTGGTCTTTCGGGATGTCGTAACTCTCTTCAACGATGATGAAGAGTGGAGCTTGGACAGTGAATGTTGGCACACAGCAAACAATTTAATCAATTGTTTTTAAAAAAAATAACTGGAGTCTGTAACACTTTCCCGTAACAAACAGTTCTGAAGAGAAGATTCACTTCACGTGTTCCTTTTCATTCTTCGTCTTGTAATTTGTTCCTACATTTTAGAAGCACTAAACATATTTTTACGAAGTGGTGAGGTGACTGGTTTCTCATATCTGAATGAGTTTCGATTCTGTCTTTTTTTGCTTTATCAAGAAACTACTGTAGATGCGCAGCGACCGACGCCGGAAGTTGTGCGTGTCGAGGGCTGGCGTCTTGGCGACGACCGGATGTCCTCCACCCTCGCCCGAAAAGGCGATGGAGAGACAACATCGGTCGGGGCGAGTGAGTGTTTCCGGTGCGCGTGCGTGGTTCCCATGCTAGGCGTCGGACGGCGTGGAAGGGCGCTGTCGGCGCTCTGTTTTTCTAACCAGCGAACTGAAGGGTCTAGAAGCGGTGTGTGTGAAAGAAAAAAATGTCATTGTGATGTTGTGTGCCTTGAGGCGACCAACGAAAACCCCTAGGTTCTCCATCCGTTGCTCACAAGATTTCTTCCGCACGTTTCATCCGTTGCTCACAAGATGGCGTTAGAATTTGTACGGAAATCTAGTAGTTCATCTGTCAGATCACAAAACCGACGTGGTTGATGACACCATCTTGTGATAATTTGATAAAACTTACATTTTCGGTGGGTACCTCGGAACACAATGAACGTAATAACCACAGCTCAGTTATTACGTGCTATCATTTGTAACCGGATATTTCAGTTGAAGGTGGCGACCTCTGGTGGACGTGTACTGGCGGAATGGCGGTTTGTCACGTGACTAGCTCAAAAATTACATTTTATTTTGTTAATCAGGCACAAAATACTCCACTTTCGGCGCGCAGGTAGCTGAAAGGTTAATGTAACGGGGTGGGGTCTGAATGGTCTTGGGTTCAAGCCCTGCATGGGCTAATTTTCCTTACTTAATTGAATGTACGCAAGATGGCGCAAACCGAGAACGACGTTTACTACAAATTTGGGGTTAATTAAAACAAAGACAATATGAAACACTTTTCAAGATTTTGGGAGCATTTATTGGGAGCATTTATTGTAAGATTTATACAAATTGTATAAATCTTAATTGTTTGGTATTCTACACCTGCATCCTTCCGACTGGTTCTAAAAAAGTGTTGACAAATCTAGAATTGTTTGGCTTTATAACAATTTCTTGAAAATGATGTTTCAAGCGTGAAAAATTTCAAACTTTAATTTTAAAATTATCTCTTGTTTAAAAAAAAGATTTTGTATACTCGTATCCTTAAAAAAAATCTCAAAAATCCTTGGAATCAAATTTCCCTATTTAAATAGGAACATCACTGGTTAAATAGGGAAATTTGATTATGTCTTATCTGATTTTCAACTGCTGGTTTACTAAATAAACTACAGGTACATTATGATAACGTTTGTGGACACATGACAAGTGTTGAACCAAGTCAGTGCTGCAAATACGGAAATTCCCTCGCATCTGGCAGCATTAGCGCCGCACGTGACGCGCGCGTTGCTGAACCACGTGACGCATCCACTTCCTGTGTCGCGCAACAATGGAATTCGCTGAATTTTAGTTTTTCAAAAAATTCCACTTTGATTAAAAACAATCTTCGTTCAAAGTACTTACGTTCTGAAACCCACCGAAAACGTCAATTTCGTCACGGTGGGCGCGTCCCTAAATAGAAACACGTCTGGTGGGCGCACCCGCTTCTTTACGATCGTGAATTACTGTACTATTTATCTGTTTCTGACTTATGAACCCAGATTGTCTGTGACGTGATATAAAAGCAGGATTTAATTTTAAATGATTTTATTAGACAACGGAATTGGTTGTTAAGTTATGAAATTTCCCAAGAGTCCCCGCATCTTATTTCCCCAAAAGGAAATACCCCAAAATATTGTCTTTTATCGAAAGAAGGGGTTTTTTCTCAGACGATGTTTCAATTTCGTTTTCGCTTTCCAAGACTCATTGTTATTTGTAGGTTAAAAACGTCCAAATAAATACACAGAATCCTTTAAGGTCAGTCGGGAGACTCTCTAGAGTACTTTTAGGCAATCTTCTGTCACCTAAAATTCACTAAAGTACAGCAATTTATTTCCAGTCAGGAGATGGCTTATTTAACCTAGTCTGGTATATTTATGTGTTCGGGGAAAAGGAAGAGATTAACAAATAACTCGTCAGGGCTTTACGTGAGGATTTACCTGGAGTTTTCGAAAATTGGAAAGAGAATTGTTTCTTCGCTCGCATCTTAAGCTTTTCTTGTGCGTTAGTGTACATGAATACTGGTTTAAAAATGTGATTTCATCGAGCTTGGACGAATATTTTTTGAATTGCGACATTCAGTTAAATATTTATTGTATTTTTGTTATCCATTGAAGAAACCCAAATTTATCTTATTTACTTTTTTTACGCTCACTGATATTGTAGATAACGTCGCTGTATCTTCCTCAGACCCGACCTCAAACGACGGAATATTAAATAACATCAAAAATTATTTTAATAATACTTCTTTGGTGACGTCATCAGCCACACTCCTTCTTACTCAAACTACAACCTTATTTAAACATCCCGCCCTTCAGTCCTCTCTAAATTGCCGGTAGATGGCGACACATGTTTGCATATACGATTTCCCCATGCATCATTTGCCTAAGACATGCTCGCAACTGGCTTGCATCCTTATACTCAGTGATATTTTCCCCCTCCCCCAATACATTCATATCTCAGGAACGCAACAACTTAGATCCATGAAATAAGTTGCGCCAACATCCAGAGTACACTTAATGAATCTGCGTTACGCTGTTCGTGAGCTTTCGAATTACAGACAGGAAACTTTAACTGTTTCATAGTTTAGATCAACTTAGAGCCATGAAATAAGTTGCGCCAACACCCAGAGTGCATTTCATGAATCTGCGTTACGCCGTTCGTGAGCTTTCGAATCACATACAGGAAACTTCAACTGTTTCATAGTTTAGACAAATATGACAATTGAAAATTGTTTATTCCTAATAAATGATATTAAAAATAATTATCTAGAAACAGAAACAGATTCCCAACTCTTTTAGAGTTTTAGAACTCGTGAATCTTTTAGAAAGATCTTTGAGTTTTATAATTTTTGGAATGATGTTGGTTTAAATATTAAAGCGTTTTGCTGGCTTTGTTTTTAAAATAATCGATTTAAAAATGAAATTTTTTAAAATCTTTTAAAAAAAACGCACTGTTCAAAGTACAGTAATCAGACCAACAAGGTTCGCATGAAGGAGTGGGTGGAAAAGAAGGGGATTTGGTAAAGGGTGTAATTCTCATTTTCTCACCCACCAAAATCTCCTCCATCACTAATTGCGAGACCCATGTATCGAGGACCGACCTATGCAGATGAGAGAGGGGGGGAGGGAGTGGGAGGTTGCCGGTGCCGGAGAGCTGAACGCGTGTTTGTCGGATCGCGGGAGCGTCGTCGTACGTCTGGCCCAGAAATGTCGGAATCGAATTAATCGGTCTCCATGCAGATTGGAGCAAATTAAGGGCATTAAAAACCCCAGGGCGACTTCACGGTAGAAGATGGATTGGGAAAGGGTGGGTGGTTGGGGAGAGGGCGTTTCACTCCAGCGTGTACCAACCCCCTCCCCCTTGTATACCCCCAACACGTATACAGGGGGTGACGCACATTTTGGTCCTCATTTTCCATACTTTAGGGGCACTTGAGGGGGGAGGGGGGAAAGGATATCCTGTGGTAATTAAACACGAGCAGAGATGATTTTTTGCAGAACAGGAAGCTAAATACATGCAGGATGCACGAATAGTTACTTTAAATTTCTGTGTTTACCCAGAAAATCCCGTCGCATTAGCTGGCTTAACCGGAAATCGAAATCGGGCTTAACCCGCCATTTTGAAAAAATGGGATCTTTGGGATTTCTGTGAACTTCCCTCATCGTGCCCCATGTAAGAAGTTGTTTCTGCGCGAGCACATTTTCCACTTCTGTACGTTGACGTCACACATATGACGAGGAACAAATGGAACAGGTGCTGTCCTCTAGTGGCGGACGCGCACAACTGTATACTTCCGTTTTTCACAATTTTTGTTTTATCATATAGGATTAAGTAAAATTTAGAATTTGGTGAATGAATTTGACGACAATAAATAATAGAACACATTTTAATTAAAATAGACAAATAATATACAAAATAAATTTCGAGAGAAATAGATATAAGTTGTGTTTCATTATTTTAGATATTGCGATATGCGGTGTAACTGGATCCCTTAAACTGATCTTTGCCGCACGATCTGCATAATGGGTGTGTGTGTGTGGGTGGAGTGGGTTAGGGGTAAAGGATCCGTCGTCCTCCTGTCTTCCCCTAATTCCACTCCACCTCCCCCACCTCCCTGCACCGGAGTCAAATTCCGCTCCGCGCGTTCCACTGTAAGTGAATTCCGACAATGTAATTGAATGAGTGTCGAATGCAACCTTTGTCGGGGGATCAGTCGGGTTCCATATCCCAGCCGGGTTACTGATCTCTGCACCCGGATTTGCGGGTCAGTGACCTTTTATACTCTCACAGAGTATAAAGTTTTAGGAGTTTTTTGGGGGTGCGAAATTGATGAATCGGTTTAATACATTTTTGGTATTTTATTACATCACAATGTTAAAATATATATTTTATTACATCACAATGTTAAAATATATATTTTACAAAATAATCGAAATCTTTTTTTTTTTTACAAAATAGAGGAGTTATTGCAATCAATTCGTCACCTAATTGTGGGGAGGAATTGCGTTCGTTGTGGTGCCCTTGTCCTGTGCGGTGGGGTTCGACTCATGCTGCGGCTCATGCTCCGGCTCACCGTGATCGGCGTTCCGCGCTTGCCCGCCATCGTGTCCGCCATCGTGTCCCTCCGTGGGCCTTTCTCCGGCATCCGGTCCCACCTTCCCGGCGTCCGGCGCCACTCCGGCATCCTCCTTGGACCAACCGTGCTCCTCCTCCTCCGGTCCACCGGTTGGCCAGGTGGCATCCGGCACCGTCCGACCCATGCCCTGCGTGTAGTCGATGAGCAGCTGGAAGTGGGTGGCGCCCAATTCCCGGTCCACCTGCTGGAGTATGTTCTTGGCGTAGGCGCGGCAGACCACATTGAGGGCCACCTTTTGACGGGCCTGGTGGATGTGCAGGGTGAGGAAGGGGACCAGGTAGTTCTGTTGCTGGAGCTGGTAGGGGAAGAAGTAGGTGGGGATGCCCTTCATCGGACTGAAGTTGAGCGGACCCAGGTTCTCCTTGTCGGCGGGGAACTACATCCGGGGGATCGACAAAAATATATTAGAGATTCACCTTAGTTTTTCTTAATTAATCAAGAAAGTGTGAAATTGGTAAAGCTACCCCTTCTAATTAAGAGAAAAACGTTGTTCGACGTCAAAAATTGTCTTAAGTCTAATTCAGAGCGAGATCTTCAAAATCGGATATTTTATTTAGCTTCTAAATTAAATTATCAGATTGTGTTGTTCTCTTATTCTATTAATTCAAAGAAAATGCAAAAGGAAGTTATCGATTTTTTAAATTCGAAGAGAAAAATGCTAATTGCACACATACTTTTGATTGCGTTGGTAAGAGATAAATTTGGCGTTAATCGAGAGACATTTTCTATTTTTATTTTGGTCATTTCGTAACACGAAATGAGTGCTGATGTCAGGCAAAAAATTATTTCAGATTTCTCTATGCAATCTCCTTAGAGTCCTATTTAAACGGTTCAATATTTCGCAAACACATCTATTTTTTTGTTATTTTGGTCATTTTGTAATTTGTTTTGGAGAAGGAAATTGAAAATGTCAAATTCCAAATAAAAAACATTATAAAGAATTGCCTAGGGACAGATTTGTCGTCATACAATTCTGGGAATTTCGGGATTGCTTTTGTTAAGGATCAGTGATTTAAAATTGAAATTATTTGATAAATTGAAATGCAATCACTCCATTTGGAAACGCTTCACACTGTACAGATTGGTCCATAAAAATATTTTCTATTTGTATTTTATCAAATACTCCATAGAATCGTAACTTGCCGGCGTCCACCGCTCATGAACGCAACAACATAAAGACCTGAAAGAAGTTGGGTTTACCTTGAAATAAACCAGCATAAATTTCATGTTGCTGCGTTACGCCGTTGGTGAGCACAGATTTAAAGATTTAAATTTCTGGTTTCGGTGTTTGGAACAGTTACATGACTTTCAGTTACAAAATTTCAGAGCATTGTTATCCCCGGGGATCTTACAGTATCCACGGAGGTTCATAGTATATTATGATATTATGCACCACCTATGATGGTCTGCCCCTGTTGTCCGAACCAGAGGTGGTTCGCGGTTCACTCACCTCGCCCTCGCAGTTGAACCAGACGTAGGCGTCGTTGCGATCGTGTTGCAGGACACCCGTTTTCTCCATGGTGACCCGCACCTCTTCCGGTAGTCTAGTCCCGGTTGTATCGGTCTTGGTGTACGGCTCGGGGATCCAGTTGACCATCTTGAATTGACCACTTAAAGATTAGACTCCTCTCTCAATCTCTCTTTTATTAGAATTAAGACTAGTCAATAGAATCAGGACGTGTCCAAACCTTCTCGAGATTAATGAATATGCAGGGTCTGCCCGAATCGTAACCGTAGTTCAACGCCCTGTTACAGAATCTATAAAGTGGTGGCGAGAAAATGAAAGAATTTCGTTGTGACTGTGCCAACATTAATTATGGAAAGAGCCGAGATTCGAACCCAGACGTACTTGGATGTTCCGGTCGCGCCCACGTTGACCACGCACGACTTTTCGAGTCTGTCGGGAGGTGAATCCCAGGAGCAGCGGGAGTAGCTTCCGGGCGACTGGACAGTCAGTTGCTGGTAGGCTGTTTCGGGGGAGTTCGAGGAAACGATTACCAAAATTAATCGATCGCTCAATTGCTTGACACCAGTTATTAGTTGCTCAGGTTTCCCGTTAATAATTAAGGACTTCGATTATTTGGAAAACCGAGTCTGACCGGTGGTGCATTGCATGAGTGCATCTCAACACGGGGCAGCAGCGACACACTCGCCCGCAACCGGAAGGCAGCACCTTCCAGATCCGATCCCCCGCACGAGACCTCCTTTTGACGTCAGTGACGTCAGAACCTTGTCCATACTCTCACTCTTTAAGGAAGAAATTTCTTTCGTTCGAGAAATTCTTGATATCTCGGGACGGGAATCGAACCGCGGGATGACGACACCTCACCAACTTCCTGCCCATATGACAGGTGCTCGATTTGAAATATTCGTGCTATCGATATTCGTTTAGTGCGAGAATCTCTGTTCGGTCGCTGGTTCAGCTTTAAACAATCACCTCTCGGATTTTGTGTCGGAGTGTCGAAAATAGATTACCCTGCGTTTGCACCCGAGCACTTTGATATTATAGCATTTGCGGGCACATAAATATTGCAATCTCGCAGCATGAAACTGAGCCCTACACCCACAAATCAGTCCAAATGCACCGCCATTATTTGCTTTTTCCGCGATGGCGACTTACTTAACAAAAGCATTTGGAACAAACGCGTTTCTCAGAATTGTTTCACGATTGTTGCGTTCTCAGAATTCCAACCGTTCGACTTCGACATTTGAGCCGTCTTCTAGCGGAAAAGCATAATTTTCAATTTGTTGTTCTTATTGTGGTTGAATGTGTATTCCTGTTTGCCTAAATCTGCGTGGTCCGCTGTCACCTTTGCTGCTAAAAAATTATTTTTAAAAAGATTTGTTTCTGGGCTTGAATTATTGAAACACAACTTTACAATTTATCACTTTTACAAGAATGTTGCCCGCCTTTGCCTGGGTTTTCAGTAACCACCGATGAAATAAAAATTAATTGTCCACATTTCCATTTCCGGTGCCTGGCTCATGTGCTACCATTATATTTTCCTGTTTTCTACTTTTTCAAATTGAACGAAGGGTTTCTAACCGCTGCTTGTGTGCTGACATTTTGGCATTTATCTTCAGTGCGGCTGATCTGCCGAAGATACTTCAAAATACATTTCCTTACAGTGTCACTCATTTTGCAATACCTACTACTACTGTAAAGAGATATACTTTAGCACCAATTAGGCACAAAGTATCTTAATATGAGGGTTCGATTTCCGGTTTGGGTGGAAATTAATGTTAACCGCTCATTTGATGCGTCCAATGAGGTGCGAAATCGTACCTCATGGGGCAATTGAATGCTGAAGATGTTGCTGAATCTTTCCGGGTGCGGCTTATAGGCCAAAAATACGTTATTGTAGCTTGGATGGGGGGGGGGTAAGCCGAAAATGACGGTATTTAGTAAATCTGTACTCACGTTGGAGGAAGTCGTCCATCTGCCTAACATGTTTTTCCCAGGTGTCATTTCTGATCCAGATCAGTCGACTTCCGGCCTTCTCCTCCAGAGGGCGCGGTGTGAATACCAGACCTGGACAGTTGGAACGCGGATGTAATGTAACAATTCAGTAGCAACACATCAATTTGATTGTTGGATTGGAAAATGAAATACATACGGGGTGTCTCCGCGGCGTAACAACCAGACCAGACGCAGACCAGAAGCGAGAGACTCCATGAGGCCAAAAGCACATCTTTTTCGTGGAAAAAAGAAATGCAATAAGAAAATGTCAA